>JAUZST010003930.1:0-42551 GCA_034779995.1 Parotocinclus haroldoi
ATATGTATATGTTATATATAATATATTAACATATTATACATTGCAGATATAAAGATGTATTTTATATCTTTGAGATTTTACACTGCCATTTTAAAACTCAAACTGTTAAATAAATATTAAAGGTATTATTATTACAGGTATGCACAGTTTAAAGACCATGCTGGCAATGTCCATTTACCCAGATGTAAAATATTTTAAGTAAATTAGAAAAGGAAATAAAAATCTGTTTTAACCATGGTCATCCATCATAATTTCTTCTAATTTTTGTGAGCAGTGTAGTTCACATTCATTTGTCAAGTCTATGTGCGTAATATCAACAGATTTTTGGCTTCTGTCAAACAAAGGGTCAGGGTTGAGACAGGATTTGTAACAGAACATAAAAAGTCATCATTTCCACAGTTTCCCTAAGTAAAAAATGCAGAGGCACTAGGGATGCTATGTAGATGGTAGACTTCCATTTGTGTTTTCATGACGCATGATGTTTGAATAATAATAATAAGACTATCTGACTATGGTAATGTCCGGACATCATCCATTTCATCACACAACATAATGTAATCATTTATGCTGTCCTAAAGACCTCAAAACAGCCCCACCACTATAAAGCACAGCCCCCCCCCCAACCCCCCGCGAAAACTTTCAACTTGAAGTTTGATTACTTTAACACAATCTTTTTGTATGCAGTATTATTGCAATGTTACAATATTATCTTTACACAATGTTACAAAAGTGAAAAACTACATTTTTCACATTTACATAAAAGCTGTGCACCACCAGGGTGCAAATGTTATCTTAGGATCACTTTCACACCACAAAGCCCACAGTTATTAAATGACATACACACCGTGAGTAACTGAGTTTGTGTGCTGCTGATTGATTTTTTTGGTACGTGTGCAGCATCTGCCCTCCATGACCCCACACATCACTCAAGTTCACAGACAAAATAAGCAACATTTCAGACTAAATGAACATTTCTTAAAAGCGTTGTTTACTAATTGGGAGTGCATGCAGCCTTTCATTACTGTTAAAGATACAGATACAGTGGTAATAGTAATAGTAAACAGTAATAACAGAGTTGTCAGGATTGTGGCTACGTAGTGACTATACTGTAATACTTGTGCTTTGTAGTGCAGTTTTTTTTTTAACAATATCAGTTAACACTGAATAACAACTAAGATGTTTATACTGCTTAGTACTAATTGATCCACTCTGTCTGAGTGCAGAGGTGCAGTTCCGCCCATATCGCACAGACGACTTCATCACCCGGCTGTACTACGAGACGCCACGCTTTACTGTGCTCAACCAGACATGGGTGCTAAAAGCGCGCGTCAACGACTCGGAGCGCAACCCTAACCTGTCCTGCAAGCGCACTCTGTCCTTCCAGCTGATCCTGAAGAGTAAGGTGAACTCGACCCTGGAGTGCTCCTTCCTGTTGCTCAAGGGCCCGTATGATGATGTGAAGATCAAGCCTGTCATTCAGCACCACGTCTTCTCCAACGACGCCAACGAGACCGAGTACGCGCCGCTGCCCATCAGCGACAGCGTGGAATGTAACAAGCTGCTGGCCGCCAAAAACATCAACTTGCGCCTCTTCATCTTTCAGATCCAGAAGTAGTGCGACAGTGAGGAGCGGAGGAAATGAGCTAGTGAGGGGAGACGGCTGTTATGGAGGGAGTATGAAGAAGAGGAGAGCAGGAGCAAACTGAACCACATGTACCTTGTCAAGATCGAGCCTATGAGAGAGAGGCTTAACAGACAACGGCCTATTCAACCTGCAGTCGATTGTGTTTGTTTGTGTGACCGTATGTGGTTAACGGAAATGTTTTCAGATCCTTTGTGGTCCAAAATGCGTGTTTGTTTATCAACGATCCCGTGCTTTAAAAAAACAGGGCAGAGCCGACCGGACACCGCCTTCATAAGCATATGTATGAAATTGTGTGCATGCCTGTGTGTACGTATGATTGAATGCACAAGACAACCCGATGAGCCGACTATCTGAGCATGTGCGTGAGCGTGTGCGTTTGTGTGTGTTTTTCCTGTGACTGTTACACAGAGATGGGATCGTTGGTGGTATAATCCTGGAGTCATTGGATTTTTTAAACAGCCAGTGTTGCAAGACATCCCACGTACTGTACGTATGTGTGTGTGTGTGTGTGTGTGTGTGTGTGTGTGTGTCCACCCGATGTTCCAATCCTGCTCAGAACCTCCTCTCAAGGCTTATGCACACACAATCTCAGCAGAAAATAGGCTGCACCTGCTTTAAATGTATTTTTGTAAGTGAAGGCAGACATTCTACTTGAGGTACATTAGGCCAGCTAACCTGAACAAAACAGCTGCAGACCCGTTAATGAGAAAGAGAGTTTGCCTGTTTTCAGTTTGAGGTTTTTCTTAGCTGTTAGGAACACACGTTTAGCACACACCGGTAGCGTTGTAGTTCGTCACTAACTTAAGTTAGACCTTCTTAACACCTATTATTTAAGAAACGTGAAACCGTTATATCTTATTTCAAGTTTAATTTGTCATTTCATATTTAAATTTTTGGATTCAAAACCCACACACAGTAACTACTAGGGGGTTATAAAGGCATCACAAGGTATCCCGTATCCCAAAGGTTTTTTATTTAACTTAGTTTTTAATCTGAAGTTGTTACTAACAACAAACAAATCTACTTTACTATGGAAACAGACTGGACGGATAACAACTCTTAAGTTTTTCTGTTAATGCCCAATTTTTGTCGAAGGAAAATCTACACACATACAACCAAGCACCCAGAATCAGACGGGGTACGGTCGCATGTCAGTGCACTTGACCTCCGATGGAACTGATGTGTGGACATACTTGAATATTTGCAGGAGAGAGAGTGGTTTCAATATTGAAGAGTCTAGTTTGTTTCTGTATTGAAAAGCTTTTAATTCTCATGTTACACTCTGCCTGTATTTGTGCCTTTCTATTAAAGCTCATCTAAACCCTGTTTGCACTAATGACTTTTATTTTTACTCCCAGAGAACTCTCACAGACACAAATTTACAATCACACAACTCTTTCCAGACCCCCTCACGTTGCAGGAGATTACATTGACATAATTTAGCAGTCAAGCTGAGCAGCGGAAGGTCAGGGGCCTAGCTCAAACAGTGGCAGATTGGTGGAGATGGGACTGAGCCATCCTCTCTCTATAAAGGGTAGCAGCGGAGATATGACACATCAGATCATGTTTATCAATTTTTCTGAATTGAAGACCTTTTAAGGGTATATGATTATAAAATTACTAACAAAAATTCAGGGTGCAAATGCGTTTTACACATTTCCCACTGGAATTATCTCTTCCCCACAACAGCTCCTGAAGGTCTAAATGACTTGTTTTGAGAAAAGTTTGCATGATACACAAAACACTTAATTAGAATTATGGGCCCATAGTTTACAGTTTGAGTTTTAAAATGGCAGTGTAAAATCTCAAAGATATAACATACATCTTTATATCTGCAATGTATAATATGTTAATATATTATATATAACATATACATTATATATGTATATATATGTAATTATATTGCTTTTAGGTTTGACACTGGATAATCAATCTCATCACCTGGGCTAACCTTCGGAAAGTTCCCAAAGTGCAGGACCAAAACATACTGTCACAGACGGGATCTACTGGATTTAGGTTAAGTGAGCAGTGTGGCCAGTCAACGGTATCAATTGCATCATGCTCCAAAAACTGTCTACATACTCTTACAATATGAGGTCGGCCATTGACATGAACCAGGAGGAACCCTGAACCCACTGCACCAGTTTAGGGTCTGACAATGGGTCATCCTGATTTCTAAAAGCAGTCAGGGTGCCATTGTCCAGCCTGTAGAAGTTTGTGTGCCCTAGCTAACAACTGGTTGCTGTAGTTTTTAAAGAATTCAATAATTAGTAACTACCAGCCAATCTCCAAATTGCCATTTTTAGCTAACTTACTTGAAAGGGTTGTGTACTCTGTAGCTTTTCCCATTTTAAAGCTATTGTTACGGTAGGGAGTCCCAGGGATCTCACAAGACCATTCCTGGTCTCGCCAAATCCCCAGGATCTCTACCGGGTTTTGAAGTCGGAGCCCATAATGCAGTATCCACAGACAGACAACAAATGAGGGAAACAAAGGAACATTTATTTAAAACACAAAAAGCCAGGTATAACCAAAAAATAGCAAACAGTCCCACGCGAAAGTCCGGTACGGGCTAACAAGCCGAGAGTCCCAAATTCCGCGATGGGGTACCATGGACAAAGACAGCCGAGGTTCCGGAGGTCCACGAACAGTTTGGACGCCAGGGATCCGCAGGGCAGCTTGAGAGTCGTGAGTCTGCAGGTCGGTTGGGTGCCAAGGGTCCGCGGAAGGGCTGGGGCGTCGAGGGTCCACAAGGCGTCGTAGGGGCTGTGGTTTCACAGAATTGCCTTTGGGTTCGCATAACAGCCGGGGGTCCAAAAAAGCAGCTAGGGAGCCAGGGTACCGTGAAAGGGCCCAAATAACAAAAGAAACCGTAAACTAAAAACAGCCTGAATGAAAAGAAAGTAAAAGGACAAAAAAAAGGGAGAAAATAAAAGAAGGAGGCTTTTTAAAGCCGAGGATCCAGAGATGGCCACAAATAGCCGAGTATCTGGGAACGTTCTCTGACGGCCATGGATCCAGGGGTGGCCTCTAGAGAGCCGGAGGCGCCCTCTAGCGGCCGTGGATCCGGAGGAACAAAAACAAAAGCGCGCACAACGGGGGGACACCACTGATAACTGACGCCACAATAAAGTACCATTAACGCAATGCGCAGGCGAACACAAACGTGCTCAACGGGCTTAAATAATCAAAATATAATGAACAAACGTGAGAACAGGTGCGTAACAAAAGAAACAAACCAATCGATCGCCGCGGTAAATGAAAACAAACGCCATAAGTAGCGCGAGGGAGAAACGGAAACAGAACCCTAAGGGATCGGGGTAAAATAATAGGGCGCGAGCCCTAACAACAATAGTGTTTTTGCAGTTTTTCAGATTTTTCAGGCTATGCACTGCACAGAATCTACCCACCATAAGGTGACAAATAACCTTCAATTGTCTGTTGATTCAGGAAATCGTGCTGTCCTTATGTTATTGGCCTTAAGCTCTGCATTGACACAGTTGATCATAACATAATTACCCGTCATTTAAAAGAGCAGCTGGGGCTACAATGTGTGGCACTGTGGTGGTATCTCTTGGGCTGATTTGAAGTGTGGTGTATTACAAGGGTTTATATTAGGGCCCATCCTCATTTCATCATACATGCTACATTTACGTCAAATTGTTAAGAAGTACAATGTCAACTTTCATTATTTTTGCTGATGACATACAGTTGTAGCTTAACATTAGACCAAATGACAAGAATTGTTTTGAGGACATCAAGAAGTGGATGGTTATTAATTTCCTACTCCTGAATGTAAGCAAAATGGAGATTATTAATTTTGCTACGCCCCATTACATTAACACTGTTTTAATAACCTTGGTCATTTGTCATGAAGTGGTAAGTCTTCAGTGATATACAAATCAACTCTGTGGTAAAAAAAAAAAAGAGTTTCTTCCAGCTTAAAACTAAGCCTTTTCTCAACTTGAGAAAGTAATTTTTACTTTCTTTGCTTCACAAATAGAATACTGTAAATTTTTATACACTGTTTATACAATGTTTCTAATGCAACATTTACAGTTAGCGTAGAATGCTGCATTCAGATTATTAACTGGAATCAATAATGGAGTCTTCGCCTCACTTCATTGGCTACTAGTCGATAATAGACTAGAGTTTAAAGTGCTTTTATTGTTTTTTAAAGCACTAAACGGACCGGCCGCTTCTTATATTGCAGACTTGCTCGCATCCAAAATTATGGATGAATTAAGGTGATCGTGTGTTTTCGGTGTATACTTATTATATTGTATATTTATTATGTGTTACTTATTTTAATTATCTGATTTTTTTTACCTGTGTTTTGGTTGTATGTATTCATTTGGAGTCATTTGATATTAAAGTAACTACTATTGTAAATAGTAAATGCCTCCTGAAATCTCTGCCAATCCCTTAAGACTGTGCTGAGAGACACATCAAACCTTCTGGCAATGGCATGTATTGATTGACTACCTGTACAACTACTGTAAGGTACAGGTACCACACCATGGTATTAGTAGTGATGCTGACCCTAGCCAACTGCAAAACTAGTGAAAAAAATCAGCCAGAAAAGATAATGGGACAAAATGTCAATGGCTTCCACCTATTAAACCATTCCTGTTTTGAAGTTGTGATATTATGCAGGTGGCCATAATACTTTATCTTATTAAACACTAGCTGCCTCTCTAAACACTGTGAGGTTCTATAAAGCCACAATTTGGCGTGTGAAGGTGCACCTGCTCAGATATCCAATACTGACTGGTTATTGTGTTAGCAGTAATTGCATTTCTATGGTTGAGACACTTTCGACCTGTATGGGCTATGGGAGCTAGTGTGGTCAGACCTGTGGGCTGTGAACCTGCTGACTGGTAGACTAGTATTTCTGTATGTAGAGTGACATGTTCCAATAGTGTCATATAAGGTGCATAAAAATCAGTGTTATTTAAAACAAAATTGTTTCTAATGAGAAGGCAATGCTGGGATGATTTTTACGTACCAGCCGTTGGGACAGTGTGTAAAATGCAAATAAAAGCAGAAAAGAATAATTACGAATTTCCTTTTACCTACAGTTAATTGAAAACAGCGCAATGAAAATATATACAGTTGAATCCGGTTAATTGGACCACCGGTTAATGGGAGCAGCCGCTTCTTCGGACTGAATCCTAAAGTACCGAAACAAATCCTATTATATACGTGTAATTTTATTCACTTATTTGGACCAAAATTCAATTTAATCGGACCAAAGAATGTGAGAGTGAATAAGAAAAAGAAGCCACAAGTCGCCACTTAGAGCAGATGCAAAGCGGGATATGGGCTTCCTGGGAGAATTTATGCTTTTATCAAAAGTCAGGGTATTTAAAGAGTTGTGTTGACAAGAGCAAAACCAGCGGGAGGAGAACACGCCCACCACTTTCGTGATTTTGTTCAAGTGCAGTCCGTCAAGAGAATGTGTCAGATCACACTGGATAAGTTCTTCAAACGTTAACTGGAATTTAGTAAGATCTTGTTTTTTACAGTATTATGCTTCGCATGCTGAGTATCTATAAAACTTGGTTGCAAATGTATTTTTCAAGTTCGTAAGCAACAGTAGTTCTTGTTTGAACGTTCTCTATACGTGTATATCACACAATAAAGGTTTAATAAACATTTAATATGTTACATAAATTATAGCACGTCCCATCTTGTGACACAGGGCATGTTCGTTTAATTGGACCAGCCGGTTATTAGGACCCAAACAATCACATCCCGATGTGGTCCCATTAACCGGATTTGAATGTACAGTACTGTGCAATAGTCTTAGGCCACCACTATATTTGTTGTATATATGTATGTGTTGCATATATATATTTGTTGAATGGTATAATGCCTATATAAGTATTTCTTCAAAAATAAATCAATTAAAAATACAGTAACTATGCAAAGACAATTTAAAATATTTTTCCACACTTCTTTGAATTAAAAGGCTTTTGTAAATAAAAAGTCAATATTTAGTGCGACCTCCCCTAAAATGGTTTCTTAGTTGCTACCCATAAAAAATTGACCATTCCTGATCGACCTTCTTTGGACTGTAAAAGGATCGACTTGGTATGCTGGTGAAACGTCCAGATTCTGCTATTGCTCAAGTGTAAGGGGAGATCACAATAAAGGGCTTCCACCACCACTGACACAATAGGAAAAAGTCTGATTTTTGGCAGTTGAGAGAGGGGCAACAAAACTGAGAAGGCTATGGAACTGTACTCAAGCACCTGCTGGTGAATATGTAACAGACTGGTACAAAAGAAGCAACGACAAAAATCTTTTTGGTTACAAATAATGTATCTTAAAGAACAGCTGCGCATAATTTAGGGATTTCACGTTCTACTGTCCATTATACTGAATAACAGTATCTGATCTGACCATAACAAACAAGGCTGATAACCTTGAACGCTTGAAGAACCTTGAAGCTCGACTATGCAAAGCCAAAGTCATACATCAGCAGCAAGCTAAAAGGCCGATGGCTCAAACACATCTGAGATGGACCGACACAAAGTGGAAAATCATCTAGCCTGACAAGCCACCTTTCAAATAGTATTTTGGAAACAATGGATTGCGTTGTTACCAACACAGCACATGTCATGATGTGGGGGTGTTAACGTCACGTATCGTATAAACCAGGTGCTGTTGATAAGAAAGGCAAAGTAAGCATTTTGGAGGTACATAAGCTGTGAGAACTCTTTTTTTAGGGACCCCCTTGCTTGTTGCAGCACAATATCATCAAGCCTCATTTTGGCTTAAGTCTTATATCAAACAAGAAGTCTTTTAAATTCAACTTTCCCCAAATTCGAGTTTCCCCAGATTATCTAGTTCCCCAGATAATAGAATGTTAAGAGATAATGTGATTTGAGAAGTTTCTGATTAAATATAGGTAAAGGAAAATTTACAAATCACTGTTTTCAGTTTTTTGGGTTTTTTTTTTTTTTTTTGCAATTTTCCATACTGTCCCCACAGCTCCAGTGTCTCTTATTCAGACTCTATCAGTGTGGAGTTTGCATGTTTCCATGTGGGTTTATTCCAGCTGCTCCAGTTTACTCCCACAGTCCAAAGACATTGACTGTAAATTGGCCTGGTGTGAGCGTCTTGGACTAGTTTCAATGTAACATTCTGCCTGTCACAAATAGCCACTGGTGCCAAAAATCTAATAATAAATAAATAAATAAACAGACACACTATCCCAAATTGGAGGTGTATGTAATTAGTGTTGGACAAAGCCAAAACATTCAACATGAATGTCTATGATATGTATTTTATTAGATAACACATTGCACAATAAAGAATATAGAATTAATTATGTATCACAAAACGATACCATTCATACAGGTCAATATTAGTAGAATAAATACATTGAATGAACTGGCATGTAAAGGTAAAAAAAAACAACTGGATTTTCCTAAAATGTGCTGCTGCTTGGTGACCTTTGACCTACACATGTATGATAGTAAGGTACTTCTGTGATATTTTCTGTGTACAGATTTAATCTTCTGGTTACACGGTCAAGGTTTTCTGCTGGATTTGGGTTTGGGGATGCTTCTTTGCATTGTTCTACACTTGGTGTGCCCAAGGTGCCAATGCCATTGACTAGTCTAGAATATCTAACTGACCGTTTACTTTCATGCTACATGCTTTCATGCATCCTTTTTCACACTGAATTTAAAAGTGGTGCTGTTAGTGGTTTTGTTTGTATTTGTGTGGTCAGAATATAAACACAATTAGACGGTAGATACATGCATATCTAACAGATTTCTAACAGATGGTACGTGTTGATTAACTCAGACAGAAACCACATCTCAATCATGAATAACTATACATTCCTAATAGCTTTTAAAATACATTCTTAAAGTTAAATTCCTGAAAGTAAATTAACCTATGTTTGTTCCCTTTTTCCACATCTGACAACGCAATGCTCCGTCCTCTAATCCAAATCTCAAACCAGCATGTTCTCGTTACATGACAGCAAAATGTTGTCATTGGAAAAGGGGTCAGCTCAGAGTCTGGTGGTACGAGGTGTGTGTGTGTGTGTGTGTGTGTGTGTGTGTGTCAGTGTGAGTTTACTTCAGTACCAGCAGTGGTTATGGCTTCTATTGCACGTGTTTCTGCAGTTGCCTGACTGGCAGGTGACGCCCACACTGATGGGTGGAGAAGCAGGCACAGGATTACAGTACACTGATAGACCAGTTGATGGCACTGCACTAACGTTTGGCCCCGTTTGTCTGGATACCATCCCAGTAGAGGAGTAGGGCTGCAGCGGAGGTGCCATCTTCAGGGTATAAATAATCAAATTGAGTTACTACACAGTTATTAATTAGTGATGCAATTGTAACTGCACTTCAGTTTGGTGATTGTATTACCGGATAGGAGGAGGTGGATGGGTATGAACCAGTGATGCATTTCTGTGTTGATGGCAGCACCTGAGTTCCCACCATGCTAGGGTAAGCTTGTTGCTGATTGGTCAAGACAGTAGAATATCCTAAGAAAAATCAAATGTAAGACCGAATTGAACAAATCTAGCATATTACATAATGGTACAAACATTTTGACCAGATTATGTAGCCATTAAGGCAAATTAAGTGGTTCCTACTGCCCTCTTCTGGTTAGCAAGGATTTAATAAAGGTGTTGTAGGAACATGCACTTCATTTCACTGACAAATACAGTAAAATGACTGCCCCTCTGTCACCTGTTCACAAAGTAGTTTCCTATACCAAATAGTGATGAAATAACACAGATGCACACACACACTCACACACACACTCACACACGTGTGTGTGTGCGCTTCTGTGTTACAGCTATTTATAACCCAATCATCCTCAAGCCTGCAGCTACTACCACCTTAAACATGCAATTTGACATTTTTTTTGTCTGGGGACTATACAACCATTCTTGTATTTCAGGTCTACAACACATTCCAAAAAATTGGAAAAATCTGGTTATAATAAGGTAAAAAAAAAAAAACAACAACAACAACAACGATGTGATTTCAAACAAGTTTTGGCAAACTATGTTTTAGTGACGAGTCATGGATACAAAAGCAATATCTATGAATTACTGAATCTTTGAGGGGCAAAAGGGGCAAAGGATCTCCATTTTAAAATCAGTTTTCCTCAAAGAAAGGAATGGATTTGCATATTTATCCTGCTACCGTGCATGATATCATCCTTAAATGATTCACTTTTATTGCATAAAGGAAACACACACAAGCCTAAGCATGAAAACCTGTTATTTTCGATCCATCAGACATTACTGCATCAAGACCCATCATTAATCAAGAGCTGATAAAATCACTTGGGCAAGGGATTACTTTGGCAAACCTTTACCAAGCTCTACAATGCAGAGCCATGTAGTATGGACCATCATACAATACAGAATTATCATCCAATCTTTGTTTGAAGAACATTGTTTCTTAAACATTTCAATAATTTCATCTGGTCATCTTTGCTCTTCAAACACTCTGGTCTGCATTTCTTTTACATTTGCAGTTTTTTGTGTGAGGATATCAGTATTCCATAAGCACTTGCTATGATTGCAGTCTGAAAGTAAATATTGTACCTGTCTGTGTGCTGTAACTTGCTGGTCCATATTGCTGAACTGTGTTGCCACACTGACCAGGGAAACTATACACGGAAACCTTTAAAAAAGGCAAAACACAAAGATGACACATGATATTTGGTACAGCATGGGACAACATGCTAAACTGCAATCACATTCTGATTACCTGACTGCTCTGCTGGGAACAGGTTTGTGGGGGTGGGGCTGTAGATACAATTGGCGTCATTCCTGAGCACATATAACTGTCTTCAGTAAAAGCAGGGGTATAACTGTGCTGGAGCTGTGTATAGCTTTGTGTGGGCAGTACTCCATGATGACAGTAGGTGGGCAGATCTGAAGTGTCTCCTGAATACTGGTGGTTCATGGACATGTGACTGAATTGCGATGAAAAGTCATCCCTCTATAGAAGAATCAGCAATCGAATGATTTACCAATTTACAGTGTTTTATCATTTATAATTCTTATTTTAAAATAGGATTGCCTGCTGCCCAGGCAATAAATATTATGCCAATATCAACGTAAATTTTTCAGTGCTATCACTGTTTTTATTCAGAGGTGCATATAAAATAATGAATATTGAGTAAAATGCTTAATTACACCGTGTTCTGGTGGGTGGATCTGTGACGAAGAGACAGGGAGCACCTGCTGTGAATGATATGCAACCATGGGGTATTGAACCTGACAAAGAAACGAAATTGACTGAGGAGGTACAAGGTGGCATACAAGGTAAAACAAAGTTGCAACTCTAAATCCATCCTTTAATTTAACAAACCAGTATCGTACTCCAAAAACTAATTCACTATCAAGGTTTCCCAGCACTTACAGTAGGGTGCCAAAATTTTGAGACCAGTAGTGAAAATGCTTTAATTTGGCATTTGTATATGTACAAATATCTTCACACTATTTCCATACTTGCTTAAACAAATTCAAGGTCACCTAACACATTTTGGAATGTGGGAGGAAACTGACGTGTCTAGAGAAAGCCCAAGCAGATATGGTGAGAACACGCAAACATCACACAGGCCAGACCTGGAATCAAACTCTGGAACTGTGACTCAGAACTTTCCACTTGAACCACTGTGCCACCCCCATTACATATTTACTGATCCAAAACAGACCACATTTTGCAACTTCTACTTGAAGATTAAGTGTTGACTGTCATAGATTTGTCACCACAAACCCAAACCCCATTAAGCATTTATAATGGTACCTGCAAACAGAGAAAGCCAAGCATTCATTAACGTCACATGAAGTCTTTAAGGAAATTTCAACATTAAGATGAAATACTACTTATCATTTCAGAATCTTCCCAAAGATTCAGCATTTACTCAAATTGTTATTCTGATTAGGTGATTTGTAATGAATATATATATATAAATTTTAAATTAAATTAAAAGACAACACAGAAGCATTTTCTCCAGTGGGCTAAGATTTATATTTATATATTTACATTAATATATAAATATATTATATTTAATAATTCTGTATATCTACCTCTCTCTCTGTATAACTAATGGGTACCATCTAATGGACCCAATTTTCCTACCTGTGGAACAGGGTTGCTTGGTAATGAATGTTGGAGGGGAGGTGGAAGGACTTGAGTCTGCATTGTGTTTAGCTGACTCACTGACTGCTGGTTTCCTGGTGGATTGTAAACAGCTGGTGTTCCATCAAGATTCAAATAAGGTTGTCCTACAATACCATGTACATCATCTTTCAGTACAGTACAAACAGTATGTTTAGCAATGCATGTTCGAACTTGTGTGTTTGTGCATACCTGTATGTGGGTTGACCAGGATACTCCCAGGAAGTATATTAGACTCTGCAGGCACCAAAACATAGGAAGGACTGTTAGTGGCTGATGCTTCTGTCACTAGGGAAAAACAAACAAACAAAAAATGACAAATAAACTTACAATTGACTGGACCCCCATCTTAAAGATTTGTAAATGAGCTATATTTTCAGGACAGCAGTCATTGACATCATGTATCATCAACCTTGGGTATTTTAGAGGATCAGTTAGTGCTCGAGCTTGGTGTTTGTGATTCATGTTTGCATGTTTGAAACTAGCTTTAATATTCGTTTGAACCTTGCTTTGATAATCGGTTAGATACTCGATTTGATACTCAGTGCAAATTTTATTTTGAAAACACTTGCATGCTTTGATGCTCACTGTAATGTGTGCTTTAGAAACACACTTGTGTCCCTTTTCCTGGTCTCGGCTTCACCGTGGTTCACTTGCAAATTCATTCATTCATTATCTTCTGCTTAATCCACACAGGGTCAAGGGCAGGAACAACCCTAGACGGGGCGTCGATCCATCCACACACTCACATTTTATAGACACCAATTTTATAGACACCAATTAACCTAGCACACTTGTCTTTGGACTGTGGGAGGAAACCGGAGTACCCGGAGTAAACCTACACAGACACGGGGAGGCATTCCACCCTGAGATTGAACCCTTCTCGCTTCGAGGCAGCGGTGCCACCCACCGAGCCACCGTGCTGCCCACTTGCATATTATAGTGGTTATTTTATTGAGGCCTCTATAGTCAGTGCATGGCTGCAAACTTCTGTCCCTCTTCTGCAAGTGCACCTGGGCAAGTAGAAAGACTAATTGGGAAAAAATAACCCCATTGTGAGGGTCTTGGAGACATTATTGCACATGGCCTGAGCTTAAGCTGGGGAATAATAATAAACATATGAGGAGGCGGCTCCTTTCAGGAGTTTTGATGGCATTCCTCAGAATGCTCCCAGGGTGTGGAGAAGATAAAATTATGGCACCTGACTGAGTTTGAAATGGGACACGGTGTACAGAGTCAGGAACTGGAGCAGGCTTGTGAACAGGATCAGGAACCAAAATTATATCAGGTCTAATTATAGACCTGTTTCAAATCTATATTTCCTCTCCAAATTCCAAATAGTTACCTTTAAAGTATTTTTGAAACAATTTATTCAGGATTAATTTTTTTGTTCCACAAACATGGCATTAGTTTTCCCTGCTATGCAGATAATACACAGCTGTACATATCAGCCAATCCAAATAATGGCCTTCCAATTAACAAAATTGAGAATTGTGTTAAGGATGTCATTTAATTCCCTTTTACTTAACTCAGATAAAACAGGTTTTATTAGTTGGATCCAAGACTGTGAAAGACAGGTTGGCCACATCTATTCTAAATCTAGATGGCTGTTTGGTAACGCCCAGTCCAACTGTAAAAAACTTAGGCATTACTTTTGATTCAGATCTCTGAATGATGTGCCCATTAACAGCATCATCTTCACAGTTTGCTTTCTTTTAGTTATGCAATATTGCTAAACTTAGAAATATTCTTTCTTCTCAAGATGAAACTGGTTTATGCTCATAATATTATTATGAAAAAGAAGCATTTTAGATTTTTTTAATATACAACATAAGAAAAGCAAATGACAATTAAAAGAAAGTTGTTCTATAATGTAAATGAGATGCAAAGCAACTTTTATTTAATTGGTGAAAATGCACTATATAAAAGGCTGAAAACGCTGGAGTATCTTAACGGTTCCTGATCTTGACAGTGCACACCCTGCAATTTCCCAGCCCTTGTGATGCCTCTGCAACACAATTTGCCTGAATGTGAAGCTTTGACAGTCATAGGACGTCCTGTAACTGGTCAAACACAAACAACAGTGGCAACAGAACTTGGAACGTCCCAAAGTGTGATTATTAGATTGTGGAATTGCTTTCAAGGAACGGGAACAGTATGAAGAAGATTCGGACAGAGTCACCCATCTGCCCCAACAGCAAGAGATGACCGTTACTTGACCTTATTGGCAAGTAGGAGCAGCAATGTAATGAGTTGTGAGGACAGTTTCTTGCTGCCACTGGATGATGGATATGCACCCAGGTCATACCAAATCAGCTCCATTATGTTGGACTGCATGCCCGGTGACCAATGACATGCATTCCGTTATCTGCTGAACACTGTTAAATCTGTGAATTCATGCGGGAAAGGGACTCTTTCTGTGGTGATGGAAACAAGGTTTGGGTTGCCATCAGCATCGGTGGTCGTACCGATGTCCACGTCATCAGCTGACTGCTGTCAGATACCGAGATGAGGTCCCGCACTCTATAGTGGTACCCTATGCTGGAGCAGTTGGAAGCATCTTTCTGTTGTAAGGCCCCACTGTGTGTATCTCGTCAACAGCCATGTGTCAGGAGGCAGGAATCAAACGCTTGGCCTGGCCTTCACATACTCCAGCCCTGAATCCCATTGAACCTGCTTGGGAAGTACTGGAAGACCTCTGGCAACCCGTCCAATGCCTCCCACAACACGTCTTGAGTAGCAGAGGATTGCACAAGAACTTTTGGACAATCTGATCCTGTCCATTCACCATCACTGTCAGTGTGTTCTGGCAGTCTTGGGAGATCATACACCCTACTGAGCAGTCAATGTGTGGTACTCTCGTCCAGTTTGGCATTCTTCTGTTCACCCCCATGAATAGGTAACTTGCTACTCAATCATGATATCATGCAATCATGCAGTTTTAATCTCATTTGCATAATCAAACAACTTTCTTTGACTTTTCATTAGTTTTCTGATCGTCTAGTTTCATAAAATAAAATAAAAGCAAATGAAATCTGCTTCTATTTTATTTGCTTCAAAATCATTGTTCATTAGAATTGTCCTGTAATTTTTGTGAGCGGTGTAAACTTAATATAATATTGCAAAGCTGCTTTGAGACAACGCTCCATTGTAAAAAGCGCTATATATATAAATCTGACTTGACTTGAAACATAGAGAAATTAAGTAGTGTGACATCTTGTTCTTGATGTGGATTTCCTCCTCTTCCCTTTATCCCTTCTCTTACTCTGGCATCATAACCCTAGAATTGCATGTAACATATGCTCACTGGCTAGCCTTTACAAAGTTGGCTATATGCCAAAATAGTGTTTTTGGTTCTAGCTGCTACATTAGTGTATATTTTAACATACAAGAGCGCGTTCGCAATGCTTTCATTTCATTGGAAACTGCCTCCAAACTCCACTAGCAAATCTGTCACTAACAGTAATTTTAATTCCCATGCTCCCACTCCCAGTGTCTTAAGCTAACTGCCATTAATATTTCTACTGCCACAAGCATAATAATTTAAAGCGTGCCTGCTCTGCACTGAAGCAGAATAGTGCTAGACAGCAGGTTTCTGTTAAGAAAGTCAATGTTGTTAATTGTGCTCATCGTTTGTGTGAGACCGCTCAATCAGATTTTTACAAAAAAACTGGTGTAGCTCAGTCATCAATTCTGGACAGTGTTCTACCATTTTCTGGCAGCTGTGTGTAGCTTAGATGTGTGTGCCTCTGCATAATGTTTATTTGCAGACTAAAGGGTCTACCTGAGGTTGTGATAATTCTCAGCAGCTGTACACCTGCTGTGTTCTTTGCTTGTGTGATGATGTGGGAAATGAAAGGAAGTGGTTGATCTCTGATTGCGTGACATATGACCCAGTGTGTGATACGAAAAAGGTGTGAAGCACGAACCAGTACCATCTACAGGCATAATGACCTGTGAGCAGCTATTTCTATTTTACTCATAATTCCCAAGAACCTAATTTCAGCTTAGAAAGACAATTTTATGATGGCTTATTGTTTCCAGTTTGTGATGGTTAAACCATCAATGTATGTGTAGGCAATGTGCGCTTTAACTCAGATTTTGTGAGTAATGTATTTTGGATACCTGTTTTGAAGAGCTTGGGATTGCTGTCTGAATGGGAGAGTGTAGGTTTGGTGCCCCAGGTAGAACTGTCTGAGTCTGTGCTGCTCCAGGGTCGTGGGTCACCCCAGTGACATTCCAGTTCAAAACTGCTCTGTCTGCTGCCTGATTGCTGGCCTGAACCATTCCTAGTTCCCCTGTACACAAGAAGAAGAAAGCTTTGACTGTAATTTGATACTTAATACTGATATATTTTTAAAATCCATATAAGAGCTTATCTATAAGCTTATCTATGAATCTATACGGATGTTTTGTAAACACTTACAGCCATTAAGGTGACATGCTTGGTATTGTTATTCCATATTACATGGATTCACAACGTAAAATACCTCACTGTGCTGGAATTCCAGGACTTTGAGCCAATATCAGATCAGCATTTCAGACCACTGTTAGCTCAGATGTAAGTATCTCTAGTTACTTGTATAAATATCCAAGTGTGCTTAATTTATTTTCTTCATTAAATCTTAATCCTGCCTTAACCAAAGGAAGAAACTTTTAATAAACATTGCAACATGTTTTTTTTTAACTATGTTTAACCACACCCACAATCCATTCAAAAATAAATTGAGCCTTTCATGGTCAAACAGAAACTAAATAAGTGCAAGCATCAAGTTGCTACAAACAGTGTAAAACCTTTAAATCAAAACAGACTACGCTCTAATCTGAGAAGATTGCAATGTATAAGTGCTAAGAAACAATTAGGATTTAGCTGTATTATCCTTGTTGTGGTTTTTTTTCCTCTGATTCAAGGGCTACAGGAGACTGGGGCAGATTTTGTATATAAAACTTTTGTGTGCATTTCATACGCACTTTCAATTTAAATTTTTAAAAACACTGTTTCCAGATGTGTATTGTTGTTATAAGATACTGGTCCTCAGAGAATACAACAACGGCAGCTATTACACTAACTTAAACAGTTGTCTCCTCCTTTGAGTCTCACTTTGGACATTACAACAATCCTCAGGACCCCTGAGAGAAAGAGAGAGAGAAAGAGAGAGAGAAGGAGAGAGAGAGGGAGACAGAGAGAGAGAGAGAGAGAGAGAGAGAGAGGGAGAGAGAGAGAGAGAGAGAGAGGGAGGGAGCAAGAGAGAGAGACTTGAATGTAGCAAGTTAGTGTACAGTTTGCATTATTTCGAAATTTCTATCCATGGTCAACACAGTGCAGCAATGATTAGCTCTGTCACCTCACATTTCCAGAGGCTAAGGATCGTTACGGGCCTGCTGTTGCCTGTATGCAGTTTGCATGTTCTCTCCATATCTGTGCTGGGTTTGTCTGAGCACTCCAGTTCCCTCCCACATTCCAAAGACAGGGGAAGGGTCAACTGACTTCTGTAAAATGTCCCGCTGTGTCTGTGTGTATGTGCTAAATGAGAGTGGCGTAGCCTCACAATATCTGAGGCTACGTTCACGTAACAAACCACATTGCTCAAATCATATTTTTTGCTCAGATCAGACTTGGCTTTCTTGACAGTTCACATTCACAAATGTAAGTGACCTGCATCTGTCTGTAATGTGAACGAATCTGTCGCCTTCATCACCAACAACAAAAAAAATGTCATCCATTACTACTCAGTGTATAAAGGTGTAATATGTATAATATAGCAGCTCATATGTGGAACAGAAAACATTTCGCCTAATGAACATACTCAGGTTGAGAAGGTGAAACTTACATAGCTTTGTGAGTCTTTATTTTTCTTTGGTATTGTAGCCACATGCATTTGTAACCGCAGTTGACCATTTATTTGGCAATTGCTTCAAATACAACTCTACTTCGATCGGTTCCTTCCTTTGCTTAAATTGATTAATTTCCCCAGATATCAAACTAATTGACAACTTCTTCTCCTCTATCACTGTTTTGCTGCACCGAGCACATGTGAACGGACAAAAAGACGCATGAAATCTTATCTGACCATTCTCATTCAAGTCGCATGTCCAATCGATCGCATACGCATCTGATGTAGGACCACATATGAAAGTGATTCAAATCTGATTTGAAAGATCAGACTTGACATATCCACCCAGCCCTGAAAAAAAATCAGATCTGAGCCACATTAAGGCAGAAAAACAGAACTGAGTCACTTCAGTCTGGTAATGTGAACATAGCCTGAGCATCCCAGGTAAGTAGTCTAACATCATTAACATAATTCATCTACATAATTCTAGGTTCCCGCTTTTCAATCACAAGTTTCCCATTGTTAAGATTAGGAAACACGCAGGTACACGGCCCGACACTAGAGGGCGACGGTGTGGAACGCTTGTTGCAATATTGGTCCTGATTACGACTGATGAGATGCACCTGTTAGTTTGAGCCGTTTGAGAGCGGTGTTCCTCGATGCACCCTTGACTGCCATGAGTATTTTGTAGTGCACTGGAACAAGGTATTTATGGAAAGACGGTAACATCCCCTTTACTAGATGGGATGGTAGGCTAACAGACAAGGTAGTGAATGATTATTAGAGTCAGATTCCGGTGTGACTGGCTCTCTATTTGTGTCTCACTTTGAGCTTTTTTCCACGTTAGTGACGCGAGCTTCGCTTTTAATTGTTAAATCTATTCAGTATTTGTGAGTGATTGTGTGCTGCTATTGTTTCCTTTTGCTGCTTCACAAGCACTGTATCTTTATCATCGTTTCTCTTTTGTTTTCATGAGGTTCACAAATCTAGCTATCTGCACTAGGGTCCAACCCCTGTTCATGTCAGTGAACCCTAACACAATAATTACAGTCTTGCTTAATAATGTCCATGTGGCGGGTGAACAATTATTAATTTTAAACCCAAAATAAGGTTAAAGATGACGTTATGCAATACTCACCTCGTCTCAATGTAAACACATTGCGCTGTCTGAGCAGGAAAGGATGACTAGAAGAGAGAGGGGACATGAAGAAAAACTCGTTTTAAAGACAAACCAAAGCAGCACACAGTGTGAATTGAGGCACTCGTCATTTGTTGTATGTTGGCGGTCCACAATGTTTGCTTTTCTCTTATTTATACAGCCCCAAGTCAGGAATACTTGGTACAATATGGAAAGTGCAGAAACAAAATAAAACAGAACAAAGAACAAACCAGCAAAAAAACAGTGTTTCTTATATTTACCTAATATTTCACTGCAGACAGTATGTTAGTAATATTATGCATTGCAGATGGACCATTTGCAAATTCCTTCCAACATTGTTTTTAAACATTTTAATACCTTTCTAATGCATTAGCTGACAAAATAGAGATCCTAGTCCAACTCCAGTTTTTGTGGATAATGCTTTTGTATCAAATCATGACTATACTCGCCTGTTTTAAATTGCTTAATTTAAACACATTACTACCTTTAGCTTTTTTAGAATGTGTTTCAGGAATGGATATATAACAACAATTTAAATGAAGCTAAACTGAAATGTAAGACACACTGCATTTATTTTTAAGGTAACTTTTTTGGAGGTAGCCACAAAGACCAGTGTTTTTATCTTGAACATATACAAGCTGACAGAAATGTCAGGAGAACTTCACCAAATACTGATGAAATAAATCATCAGACCATACAACCTTACTTACTGTAGGTTTTTGTCGAATCAGGTTAATGGGACCACATCGGGACACGATTGTTTTGGTCCTAATAACTGGCTGGTCTGATTAAACGAACATGCCCTATGTTACAAGATGGAACGTGCTATAATTTATGAAACATATTAAATGTTTATTAAACCTTTATTGTGCGATATACACGTATAGAGAACGTACAAAACAAGAAATTTGTTCACTGAAAAATACATTTGCAAAAAAGTTTTTCGAAACTTCCCAGCATGAGAAGCATAATACTGTAAAAAACTAAATTCTAAATTCTAAAACTAAATTCTAAATTCTAAGTTCTTACTAAATTACAGTTAACGTTTGAAGAACTTATCCAGTGTGATCTGACGCCTTCTCTTGACGGACTGCACTTGAACAAAATCACAACAAACATCTAACGCAGCAATGGGACTGCCTTCATTTCACCTGCTGGTTTTGCTCTTGTCAACACAACCTTTTGGCTTTCCTGACCTTTGATAAAAGCATCAATTCTCCCGGGATCCCAAAAATCCTCCCATATCTCGCTGATTTTGGTCCAAATAAGCGAATAAAATTACATGTATATAATAGGATTTGTTTCGGTACTTTAGGATTTGGTCTGAATAAGCGGCTGGTTCCATTAACCGGATTCGACTGTATTCTGTTTTTAAAAAAAGGCATAGTTCTAACTCTAATTCTAACACTTTGGAAGCCCTGAGAAGTTGTACAGCAGAAAGCAATAAACGATGCTGCAATAACTTTGTTTTTAAAAATTCTATATCCATTTGGTTTACCCACAAGCATCGTCTTCATCCTGTAACATATTTCTTAGGGAAAGGACCTCTTTCACATCTTCTTCAAGAACTCGCTTGGCTGCCAGTGAAAAATGCACAGAAGAAATAGCAAGTTGTGTCTTTTATACCAAAAAGTCTGAGAGAGCTCTGTCCTTGTGTTGCATACAAAAGGCATGACTGAAAGCAAACTGACCTTGTTGCAATTTTCTGAGCTTGCACAGAAATTCCTCTATTTTCGGCTCCTTCAAACTGACTGTGAGGGCAGAGATAAATGATTTCTTTCATTACACTTTCCCCAGGCTATTTCATAGGACTTATCACCATAACGACGGACTACAGTCATCGTTATAACCGTGCTAGATACTATAGAGATTTGGGGTTTGTTTGGTAAATGGCAAGTTATAGCGAATCTGTCAGTTCTTATTTCAGCAAACTTACCAAACATGTTAATTCCCGGCTCCTATCCAAACGGAAATGTTTACAAATGTAAGTTGTTTATAAATTGTATGTTATATCTGCGATGGTAATGTAATTAGCTACCTAGCGTTAATCAACGTGTCGGTTAGGACGAATATGTAGCATAACTGACACAAATCGCCTGCTCGCGCACAAACTTTATTTAAATATATTCAAGTTCATGTAAAACCTTACTGCGCACCGCGTGACAACTTTCACCAGTTTCGCTTTATCTGAAGTTAAATATGATGACATTTAGGCACTAGATAAAAAAATAGGGCACATTTTCTAAATAATTTTTGTGAGCTGAACACGCAAGTTTTAAAGACCAGTTATTTGAAGAAGTGTGGATTCCCAGATTCCATTTGTGGTACTGTTCATTCAGAAAAACTAATCAGTCCAGTGTCCCTGCTGAAAAAAAACAAGCACTGACCAGCATCATATCCATGCTGGTTTAAACTGGTAAAGCTAGTTGCCCAGTATGATCTTGCTGGTTTTGTTGTTCAACCAGCATGTGCTAGTCACCAGCATACCCAGAAAAGACCAGCACGCACTGGTCACAACCATTCAAGAACCAGTAAAGACCAGGATGTGCTGGTCACCACCATTCGTGCTGATCTGGTTTTTTTTCAGTAGGGTTTTTAGATCAATATAAGTACTCACTGGTCCCAGGTACATCTTGCTAGTAAGTGCGTTCATTATTCGTTGCATGGATACAGAAACATCCCTATCACGCAGTTGCTGAAGATGTGTTGGCGGCTCATCCATAATAGGAATTTCAAGGTCCACCACATCCAAAAGGTGTCCTATTGCAAACTATGTTCAATAAACCTGTTTAAGATTATTTGAGCTTTGTGATGGCGTGTCATCCTGCATCAGAAGATAGTTTCACTATGTGACCATAAGGGGATGGACACGTCAACAATACTCGCAATATCCTGCTCAGTTGGTCTTGTGTGCCATCCTTCACACCATTACACCACCACCCTGAACTGGTGATGCAAGGCAGGATGGGTCCATGCTTTCATTTTGTTTAGACCAAATACTGACCCTACATCATGGATTTATGAACTGTGGCCATATTTGCCCAATCTTAGCTGAGAGGAGTAATTTATTATTTCTCTAGTTTCTGTTGCCTTTCAGGTATGTCTAACCAGTCTGGCAGCAACAAAGCATTTTAGGCTAGATAACTGTTGCTCATTAGATATGTTCTCTCTTTTTGGACCATTCTGTAAAGTCAAGAGATGAATGTGCATACATAAGTAGTTTCTAAAATACTCAGACTGTAACTCAGCCCCAACAACCATGCCACAGTCAGAAGTCACTTAATCACACCTTTACTTTACCTTTCTTTTTTGATGTTGGGTTTGAACTTCAGCCTTAATTGCTGACTGGATATTTGTGTTAAAGAACAGTTAACAGATTAGTTACCTAATAAAGTGACCAGTGATTGTTGTTTTTAACCGCAGCCAAATACTTGCTTTTGTAGTCTTTTAAGTAAATTAATTTGGTTGTTAAGGAATGTTATATAATGATTTTCTGTTACTTTATTTGGATTATAGCTATCAGCATCAATCGCCATTTCAGCAACACACAAGGTTGGTTAGTTAGTACAAAAAGGAGTTCGTTTCATGGAATGATACACTGTCGACAATGTGCAGTATGTAGTAGGCCTAGACTATAATTTCTTCGAAACCAAACTTTTCTGGAGTCTTTATTCTAATTTCAGTAAATGTATAGCTTACATTTCATAGCACAGTTTACTCCAACTGTTATTTCTTTCTAATCTTGTACACCACGTCAGAAGTACAGAGAAACAACTACGTGGGAAAATCGCTTAGAATTCGTACAAACAAAAACTGTCGCATAGGCGAAACGACTGGAAATAAATTATAAAAAGATAAAGGAGCTGTGTTTGAAAAGGTAGAGTTTTATTTGCACCATCTAGTGCCCAAATGCTGTATAACACTACAACCACTACAACACAGGTTATTCTCTGTATTTCAGAAATCAAGATGCATTTGGAATTAATGTACATGTATTTGATATAGCCTCATCAGTCACTGTATTATTTAGATCTTGTGACTGTGGAGGCCATTTGAGTACAGGAAACTCACTGTCATGTTCAAGATTTAAGGTGAATGAGTTTTACTTGAGTTTTAGTTGAATTATTTTGCTGGAAGTAGCCACCAGAAAATGGATACATTGTAATCATTATGGGATGGGCATGGTCAGCAACGAGGTAAACAGTGGCTTTTAAACAATGTTCAACTGGTATTAAAGGGGAATAAAGTATGCCAAGAAAGTTTCCCCCACACCGTTACAAAACCAGCAGCAGTCTGAGCGGTTGATACAAGGCAGGACGTGATCCATGGTTTCATGTTGTTTATGCCAAATTCTGACCCTACCATTCAAATGTAGTCTCAGAAATGGAGACTCATTAAACTGGCAACTTTTGTAATGCAAATTAATGCTCATTATTTTGTCCGTTGATATTAATGCATACATTGTAGGGCTTTGGGGGAGTAGCAGGTCATCGAGGTTTTTATGCTTTAAAATTCTCCCATGGCAAACAAATTAAATGCACATTTGAAACAAATAGAAAAGTACCTCAGGAGTGGTTGTGAGACTTCTCAGGTCAAACTTAAATGGCTGCAGTTACATTATGGCGCCTGTAGATGGCGATTCAGGCCCGTCTGAACTTGACCTAACAGTACTTAGTTAAAAGATAATTGTCCATTCTGCTTAAAATGTGCAACCCTGTTCTTTTTGTGAAAAATCTGTTGAATCCGAGAGTCATTTATGAAGCACATCTACTAACATCCTGAAATAAAAAGTAATTTTACTCTAAAGTTTTGTTATTCTGATGAAAGGTCCTTTCTGCTTAAGTCATGGAGTTCTATTTCCTCATTAAATAGTCTGTTTAATCTGAAACAATTGTTAAAATACATCTAACACGCCACAGAAGTCCTTAAATTCATGTAATGACCGTACAATTTGAATGTGGACTTTGTCAGCAAGTTCTGACACAATTAGGCCTATTCATTAAGACTCCTTAATGATCATTTTATGTAACATTTTCTTAACCTTCCCTAGTTTAACTATCATATAACTGACACCAAATTTGTTTGTGACTGTGTCATAGTCACAAATGTGTCTGAGCCCAAAGAAGTCGATGTCAATTCTGGATAAGGTTGACATAAAGCTTCATTTTCACACAGCAAAGATTTAAGTCCAATCTGTGAATGTATTTCTGTATTTCATTTTAGTGCTTGAAAATTTTTTTACCAAAGTAATCATTTGCCTATGTGGATATGTCGGGTATTATTGAATGAAGGTTCCTTCTATTATTGATGCAGTGCTATCTGAGGGATCAAAGATCATTCAGCTTAAGCTAAATTGTTTCATTATATTATTCACTGCAGAGTGAGAAACGTGAGGTATACTGTTTTAAAAAGTTTAATAATTGTATCACACATTTGTTGACAAGCTGGAGCTCCTTTGTCCATCTTCACTCAAAAGACTAGCCCCTTGCCCTGTCCCAACCTTTTTTTGGGATGTGTTGCAGGCCTGAAAGGCCAAAATGGATGTTAAATAAGAAAGGAATTAAGTTTACCAGACAAAACAAAATCTCAGGTTCAATGTCTGAGACACTGTGTGCCTGTGGAGGCCATCTAAGTACAGTGAACTAATTGTCATGTTCAAGAAGCAAGTTTGAGATGATTTGAACTTTGTGACATGGCATGGTAATTTGCAGGAAGTAGCCATCAGAAGATTGGTAACACTGTGGTCATTAAAAAAATGGACTTTGTCGGGTAGGCTGGACTGTTTTAAGTGATGCCATTGGTATTAAGGTTCCCAAAGTGTGCCAAAAAACCCCACTACATCATGACACCACCATCAGGAGCCTGAACTGTTGATACAAAACAGGTCGGATCCATGCTTTTGTGTTGTCTGTGTCAAATTGTGACCCTACTATCCAAATGTCACAGCACAAACGGATCAGGCATGTTCATTGTTTTCAGTGCAAACTGCCTCTGAACAGCCTGTCAGCTGGCAGGATTGGCACCCAGATGAGCTGTAACTATTTGCATCAAGGTTAGATGTTCAGAGCATTCATAGCTGCTAATGTGCATGGGAGGAAGTACCTGGAGAAAACTCAAACAGACATGGGTACAACATGCACCTTTAATACGCATTGCTAATGCTCTACATGTCGTATAATGAAAGTATTATATAATGAAATTATACATGTTCTCTACATGCGTTTTCATGGGCGCACATGCACACACAAAACTAAGACAAAGAAAATTATATGCAACCATTCCAGAGCTTTTATCTATCAAAATTCTGCAAAAATAAAAATTCAAGAGGGAAAACAGCCATTTAAATTAAAATTAATATTTGTATCCAAACTGTACAGTACCTTAAGAAAGACATTTAATAACAATGATTGTAAAACTAGCTAAAAAAAACTGATTTGTACCATCTCAAATAAAGATACAAGCCAGCAACAGGCTGGACGTAGACTACATTCAACAGACCACATTACATGTTTACATGTACAGAATTCGAACAGTAGAACCTGTATCGTTTAACCAAACCAGCATTCAGAACTCTGAGAAAGAAAAGTTAAGACCCCTTGTATGCTTTCTATTCACATTTACGGATTAAAGCAGCAATGCAAAAACGCAAATGCAAAACCTCGTCTAGGTTATTTGTCCTGTTAAACAGAAAAGAAATCTAATGATTAAATGGTTAACTTTCAATAATTTAGGGAAAACTTGTATAAACATTAAACTAATTAACTCACCTTTGTGACTGAATTCCATATTTCAGGTTATCTCTATTCTGGGAAACTGGCAGAGAACTGCAGAAAAAGAAAAATAAGAAAAATACGTTTCCATTCCAGATTCCATTTTGTAGCTTAAGGCAACAAACATGCGCTAGATGTTTCGTTTATTAACATATTGTGCATATACACTTAATGACAAAATAAAAACCTTACCATGATTAAGTTTTTGGAATTCAATTAAACTTTCCACGTATGATTGTAATGATGATATGCGTAAGGGATTCTGCCTCTAGACTAGATACAAGCCGAGATACGGTTGGGCATTGAGGCACACAGGTGTCCATAGGGTATCCTGCACACTCCTAGGATACTGGAGCAGGCATCCCAGCCGGGACCATAAATGCTAGATTGCCGATAAACCAGGCAGGACAAGGAATTGTTTGTCCGGTGAAAACATTCCTAAGGAAACCCTTGCTGTGGGTGGGCGAGCATCATCATGCTGGATAATGCCAGCTGGAAGCCCTGACATGAGAGGCAGCACGTGGCCACACAATGTCCTGCACAAACTAATGAGCAGTTAGTATCCCTCATAACACTACAAGGGTTGACGGACTGTTTTAAGCAATGGCTCCCCAGATCACCACCCTAATAGCTGGGGCGGTGTGTCGCCACATAAAGGAAATGGTCTGCTCTGAGAGCTAGGGGTCTGGGTGGGTGGACAATGAAACAGTGTGAGCTGCTCATGCTTGCTGGTGGATCAAATAATGCTCTCTATTGGTGGGCTGTCTATACCATCCACAGCCTGTTCACAGAGTGTGTCCCCACTAAACCACTGCCCCCAACACCTCCTGACAGATAGGTCAAAACAGACAGATGGCATTTCAGTCTGTCAAGTGGACAAAATGTCTTTGAGCGCATTAAGGCATGCCTGGCAGTCAATCTCTCAGGTACACTACCCAAAAGTATCCCGAGAGCCTTTTTCTCAGGCAGTGGAGGAAGCACCCTCAGGTATCACGACAGTGCCTAATCACACCAAACCTCAGGCACAAATACAGGAGATGTACAGCAATCCAACATCTGGGTGTGTTTTTTGTCAATGAGTGTATATAGTAGGTTCTAATATACTTCTCACAAAACTTCCAGATGAAATATCCCATAATAAAATACAACTTTTGTGAGCAGTTGCTATAAAATAATTTGATAATATACAACAATTGAAATTTCAGACTTACTTGTGACCACCTCACCAATGGGTGAAGACCACCATCATGTCCATGTGAAGAAGCAGTCGGAGTGGCACATTCACTGACTGTGGGTGTCTGGCTCTGGGGATGTGAGTGATTGTAGGTATAGCAAGAATAGTAGGGTTGATATGCTTCTGTGTTCTGAAATGATTGGTAACCCTGGTAAAACTGTTGATATTGATAATCTGGTTGAGAAGTGTAATTTGGGTTAGCAAGGTAGCTACCAATCACAGAAATATCTTTGGCACCTGCTTCCATATATCTGGCCTTTTCTCCTACAGCCACTGCATAATTGGGTGTCGCAGCGTTAGGTGTAACGGTTTGTGGGAAAGTGGGTTCAATATACACAGGGTATTGAGGTACAGTATATTTAGGTGGCAACCCACTAGTTACACCATCAGTGCCATATTCAGACGACACGGAGAGGGGCCTGTTCGCACTAGTATTATGAGCCAGAAAAGGGTCTGATGTGCTGGTGCCACAATCATTAACAGACACAGATGGCTCAGTGGCAATGTCCATACAGGAAAAGGCTGAGGCATCTAAACAATTACCAGAACTCTTCCAGTCAAAGAAGGGATCGGGCTGTTTCTTCTTTATCTGCTCTGAACAGGACACGTTTTGCCCATTGTTAGCCACACTGTCACTAGAGGCTTCAGCCATTCTGTTTGTGTCAACTGTGTGTATGCCAGAGCAAAACTGTCGGTTTTCATAATTCCAGGCATTCTCATTCGACCTATTTTTTATTTTTTTTAAGGGCCGATTCTCAGTTAGTCGAGCAATTTCCCTGCCCTTGCTGTAAGGAAGAACACGAATGATACTCCTTTTTTCACAGGAGTCCTTTTGTTCAACTTTAAACTTGTGTGAGGACAATGTGTCATTTTCTGGCTTTATTTTGTCCAAAGAAATTAGTTTATCACAGGGCTGATATTTAGGTTCTACTTCCAGTGAGGGACTAGAAGTCTTAGAAACTGTGATTGATATACAACAGGATACTGATGATTGATCAGAATGGACTGTGGTCAAAGCAGAAAGCTCATTTTGCTCAGAAACATTGTCTAAACTGTCTACTGAGCACTTCCTCCGCTTTACTGGGAATTGTGAAGGACTGGGGATATTCTCTGGGTAAACAAGCTGTTTCACATCATTAGATAGGTCTTCTAAGGAACTGTTCTTGGATAAAGACTCATGAGATGAATCTGGTTCTGGAGCACCACGTTTAACAGCCTGCCTGGGCCGAGGAGAAACTACAAAATAACAGGAGAAAACAGAAAATGTAAAAAAAGTAATGTCAGGGTTAAAAGTGCAATGAATTGCATTTTTATTTGATTATAACTTACTCATTCCAGGCAAATCACCCAAATGTGCATGCTGCATCGTTTCTTCTGTCTTTATACTTTCCTGTTTTATCAGATCTAGCAAAATAAATAGAAATCAGGAGTTTCACAGGTTTTACCTCCTTGTTAATCTGTCTATTTTATGACAAACAGTCCACCATATACTTTTGAACATGGTTATGAAAAATCATTGAGCATAATGCAAGCACCAACATTGTCTCAATGCCTACGTTCACACAACATGTAAAAGTGTCCAAAATCCGATCAGTTATCTTTTCTGTCATACGTCACACAAATCTTTGGAGTGGTGTGAACAGAGAAGAAAAAGGACTATCTGACATTTTCAGTTTAGATCTGAGCCACATGCACATCCAATAACAGCCAGATTTTGATAGAACTGTCATAAATGCACGCTGAGTATAAGGGATAATGGACTACAGCAGTGAGGGACGTTTTCAGCCATAGTATAGTAACAGTAACAGACCTCATACATTTTTGGGGTGATATGTCTGTCCAAACAAACTGCTTCACATCTAAGGAAATTCCTAAAGAAATGGTTGAATGGGGCCACAGGAGGAAGTGGCTATAGTAACAAAGGAAAAGAAATAGCATGAAAGTGAAATGTAATGACACAAAGGATGCAAAGGGAATAAACGGAAGGAACATGGAAATAAACATCGCTAAATAACATGCCATCTTTAATATGAAATGAAGGTCATATTGACTCCATTCGACACATGTAACCATTTGGTTACATGAAGCAAAGCTTTCATGCAGACATCAGTTTTAGAGTGTGGACCGTTCAGACAAATGTTTGAAAAAAAAAAAAAAAAAGTGTGAACAGCCTTTAAACAAAATTTGGTGAGAAAACTAGACTTGGGTAACTGGTGTGTGAACGTAGCCAATGATACAATAAACTGACAGGCCGAAAAACATTTTAGAGTTCAATACTTTCAAGTGCACAAATTTTATATATGCACCTGTTGGGATCTTGGGTACAATGCAAGTTTGGAGAACACAAAGTTTCTGCTCTTTTCTGATGTTCTGTATGTGTGCAATGGCTAAAATAAATGCAGGACAGATGGAAAGTGTGGTTAGGAATAGCATACTTTAAAACAAACATAAGTCGTATAAAATACAAAATTACATACCTTTATCATATGACATGCCCTTTATTGCCTTCAAGTCCTCACATTTTAGCTTAATCTCCTGTAATAAGACAAACAAAATTTCTACTCAAACGGTATCACTAATAAGTTTTTAGTGGGAGTGGTTAATTACTGAATAATATGAATTGTATGCAATATAAGTGATGTCCAAGTGGTTTGTTGCTGCAACGACATTCGTGTTTACCTGAAGCTCACCAGGTTCATCCTCATGCATAGTCTCTGCTTTGTGAGAGAGCCACATGAGCTTCACAGACCTTTGAGCTCTACTCTCTGATTCAGACCAATCCTTAAAGAAAGAGGGGTAGCGAGCTCTCTGAGGAAATCACAAACAAAGAAAACAGATTAATTAAAAAAAAAAAAACTGATAAAAAAAAAACAAAAAAACCATTGCAATATCAAAGTCTACTACTAAAGCTGTAACAAGTATCTCTGCAAAATCGCTACTGCATGATGTACATCGGGGTCTTGATTTAATTAGCTAGATTAGATCACAAACTATTTTATTCATTCACTCATTATCTTCCACTTCATCCACACAGGGTTGCGGGCCAACCAGCAAGGGCAGGAACAACCCTAGGTGGGGTGCCAATCCATCGTAGGGCACGCAGGCACACCAAGGTCCTCTTTAGAGACACCAATTAACAGAACACATTTTTGGACTGTGGGAGGAAACCAGAGTACCCGGAGTAAACCCACACAGACATGGGGAGGACATGCAGACTCCACACAGAACAGGCCCAGGCCTCTCTACCCTGGGATTGAACCCTGGACCTTCTTGCTGAGATGGAGCAGTGCTAACCACTGAGCCACTGTGCTGCCCACAAACTATTTTACTACTATTTTATTAACTTAAATGGTACTCACCAGGTAACTGTATCGGTGGCCACACTTCAACAGGTGATCAATAATGAGGTCGTGATTAAGTTTGCTGGAGCAGGACATACACAAGTACAATGGAAACTGACCCTCACTTTTGCACTCAATCACTGAGCTCAGACCTGTGGTAAGTTGTAGAGAGTTAACTTGGACAATAAAGTAAAAGGGAAAGATACAAAGTCATGTAAATACTGTGAAAACCTATGCAACGTACCAACTATAGCATGTGGCACTGCTCTTTTATTGCTTACGTACTCCTTTAGGTCGTTTCTGTGCTTGAAGGCATTGCCTTTGTAAACAAGAACAAAATTAATTATTAATATATTTATTAAAACGTGAGCATTTATATTTACTTTGACGTTCGTTGCAGGGCCAAAATATAAACCCAATAAATTTTATGTTTTGTCTGGTCAATGTCATTTCATATGTTAATAAACATCCAGCATCTCGGTCCTACAATGCATTAACCACTGTAATGTGTCCTTGCCCTTTATGCACTTAAATTCCTTTAAACACCTTGAATAATTGTATAAATGGTACATGCTGTAGAGGGAGAAATATTCGAATCCCTTCCAATCTTTCTTTTAATTTTGTATAAACAATGAGCACAGTATTTATACCCTCTTATTCCACAGCTATGCATTTGTACAGTGTGCAGCATGTGGTTTTGCACGGTCTTGTTTAAATAATACATGGGCGTCCCTGGATGTACTTTTCTTTAAAACTTTTTCAATAATTTTCTCACACACTGAGGAGCAAAGGAGGGCAGAGGACCTCTAGTTTGTAAACCAAAGACCTTTCTTCGGTACTGATTTTGTACCAAAGCATGATTTCAATCACCTGTTTGAAATCACTTAATCACAAAACATGTATACTTCATTATTAGCGCTACACTGCCCCATCTCAACTTTTATTGTTAATTATTTAAACAATTAAAATGATTGTTATTATTTGTATTTTCCATACTGTCCCAACTTTTCCTGATTTGGGGTTAAATGAATATATGTATTATATAATTAAATTAATTAGTAAAACAGATTAACAATTCAAACTAGTACGTTGGACACTTTTTAAATACATGCCTCACCTGTAGTTTCTTTAGAACTGGGTGGTGTTAAAGGAGTCAGCACACCTAACACTACAAAGTTGAAGCAGAAAATACGTTTGAATCATATATTCCCCATAGTAACGTCACTCTCTGACACAAAAATCTGAACCAAACCTAAAACAAAGACTTGCAAAGTGGTTACATTACCGTTACCTTCATCAAGTTTCTCCTGTTTAATTGTGACTGGAAAATTGTGCAAAATCGGTTCAGATGGTTTTTTTTCTAAACCTTGCTTAGCTGGAAGTTGTAATTCGTTTTGAGTTGAAGAACCTAAAATATAACATTGATTATCTGCTTTAGTAACTCAAATTAAATTGAAGTTCAACTTAAGCAGTTATGTTTGGTATTCATTAGAACAATAACCTAACATATGGAGTTTACTGAATATTGAATACCTGAGTTTTCAGCCATACAAGGGTTTTCTGGTGTTCTTAGGTCGTAAATCTTACGAAACCCAAGCAAAGCACTTTTTCTGTCAGGCTCCACTATCAGACCTGTTCGTGTTATAGATTCATGCTTGGACTGTTGTGCCTGAGCCCCACTCTCAGGCATGGCTTTCAGAGATTGATCCCTTTTGATGGTGCTGATCACAGAGCGGCTGCTGAAGCTGTCCTGCATACTATCAAAATCTGGAAAACAGTTATTATATACTTATTATTTGGAATCTTAAATAATAAGCCATGAAATCACATTAGGTATTATTGTTTGATCTTATGGTTTGCACCTCTGTGTGGTACTTGGCTACTGGGAAGGTCCTGCTGTGGAGCGTTGTTACAGCTATGTTCGGCCTCATGTCTATATCTCTCTTGGTCAATCTCCACAGAGCCTGGCACTGATCTTGGCATAGACATTTCTAAGACATGATCAAAGACCAACTATACGACATGTAGCCATTAATTGATCAGTGAGTGCATTTACATGCACTTAATATTCTAATATCATTCTAATATCCTGATCACAGTCAGTTTTCTGCAGTTATTTGATTATTCAAGTGTCATGAAAATCCCAATAATGCAATTTCTCTGAGCATGCGTACCGGTTACACGATTTCAGTTGAAGTTCTCAGTCTGAGCATTTATGCAAGCCTAACCAACATGGCTGCCCGGTCCATCTGTAAAGACTGTGCTTTTTTGTGCTCCTTTTCAAATTGAATATCATGTTTTCTAGCAAGATCTGGCAACCCCAGTTTTAAACGTGTCACAGAATTAAACAAAGCGAGGTGGTTATTGAATTCTTCGTGGAAACGCAGTATACTCCAGAAAATAAAGAATTCGATTATATATTAATTACAAAGTTTGAAATGCAAATATTTAATTAAAATATTTGTGAGTTTATTGGTTGGCTGCATAGTAGAAATCCAAGTACTGCCTGAGAGATGAACCCAGAAGTCTTCAATTACCTGACTTGTTGGTCAGATTACTGCCAAAATCTGATCTGCAGTTATTGGATTCATGCCTGTCCTAGTCTCTTATAAATGCACTCACTGAGACATCAATAAAAAAAGAGAGAGCGCGAGAGAGAGCGCGAGCGAGAGAGCGAGACAACAAAAAGTGTTTTAAAAAGTTTTTTTAAACACCGGGAGGTGGTTGAGAGCAGAATTACTGTGGTAGTTCTCTTACCTTTGTTTATTCGATCCTGGCCTGTAAGCTGTAATTGCAGGGGATTCCTGCTCCGTGTTGGTCCATATAGCCTTTGTAGTATTTTAATTCCTAGAACATAGTTACAAACACGTATACAACGGATTGCATTTAGACATTAAGAACCTGAGATGTGCATCATGGATGGGGAATCCCTCTGAGGAATGTTTCCAGCGCCTTGTTCAATCTATGCCACTAAGATTTAAGGCAGGGAAAAGGGGGTCCAGCCCAGTATTAGCAAGACATTAAAGTGGGCACTGAGTGCATGTATATAACATTTTAGAATGACACATTCGTTTTTTATTTGGTTTGTTAAAGCAGACAGCATGGCTAAGTGCTTTCATACACCTGTGTCAGTCCCATTGTCCCAGGACACATGCGCTCACTCATTTGGACACTGCAAAGACTAATTAATTATAAGTCTGACATTCCATGCAATATTAGTCATTTGGTATCTTAAAAAGACACAGAGGCCCACTCACTCTCGTGGTAGTCTGCAGAACATAGAGCTGTGTACTGCTCTTCGTCCAGCTTGTCCAACTTGATGACCTGTGCAAAAGAGGCATTTAGCTAAAGTTTATACTACAAAAATGGGTTATGATTATAGTGCTCTGAATTATAGCACTACATTGTCTGTCCTTTAATTTGGGTGAAGTTTGTGCAGTTGTGTGATATGTTTGAATAAACTATCATTTAAAACCACAACTTGTTTTTTTTTATTAAAATCAAAGAAAATGTTCAGTAATGACTACCTAGTAATAACTAGATAGCTTACCTTAGCATCTGACCCCTTCTCCTGCAATGCTATTTTCACAACCATGTCATGCATGGTCACTGTACTAATGCTCTGCCACTGTCTGTTCTGCAATATCTCAGGATACTGAGTTATCTAAACAGATTATACAGCCATATTACATTCTAAGCATATCATTAACAAACAAAATATTTAAGCAAATATATAACTACAATTGTAAACACATTATAAAAAATACAAACTCTGCTGCACATACAATGGTGAAGTACTGGTGTCTCTCACTGCGTATATGGGCAAAAATGTCCTGTTTGCTAACATTTTTGGAGCAGTTCAGACACAGATAAAATGTACACTTGTTAATTTTTTGACACTCCAGTACATTCGACAGACCTGTAACCAGATAAATAAAACATTAGGAAAAAGCATTTCTTTACAATGAAACATAAGGGGTGAGTCAAACTGCCAAACTGGAATATTTCCCAAACTCCTACCTATAATTGGTACTGTGTTTTGAGGATCATTTATACTGACAATCCAAGAAAGAAAGCTTTGTCCCACCACTGCAATAGAGCCAGAAGATGATATTCAGTTCAGTTAATTTTTTTCATGAAAAAAAAAAAAACGTTGGGACAATATGGAAAAATGCGAATTTAAACAAAAGCAGTGCGTCATACACGGACTTTGTCTACAATTTCATTGCTTTTATACATCTCTATACATTTCAGTGTCTTTCATTGCATAAAGTTTGAGCCTAATTAAACCTTAACATCATCTATCAATCAGATGGCACTACATCAGGAACCATCATTCATCAATATTTGATGTAACCAGAAGCTGGTTTCTTGTAGAGCTATCCACCAAGACAGATGGATACCAAGGTTGTGTCAGTGATTTACATTTCTGCGATGGTAGGATTAATGCAGACAAGTACAAATATTGTAGAGAAACATATGTCTACAGGACAAAATGTGATCCAGAGACATCCATGCATTTTTCATCAAGGCAGTGCAAATTAACATGCTGGCCTGCTTGCAGCCCTGACCTATTCCCAATAGAAAACATTGGGAGAAATTTTAAATGAAATTCACGATAAAGACTACAGATCTTATAATGCCACCTGAAAAGTTTCAGCGCTTGGTATACTCTGTGCCAAAAATACTGCTCACAAACAGTAGGGGATACTTCCCATAATGAAACATCCCCTCATTTCTTTAAGCAGTGTATGTTGCGAGAAAGAATGGCAACGTTACAAAGTTGTAAATGCTTTCCCATACCAATTTTTCTACAATGCGTTACAGGCCTGAAACGCAGGAATGGATGGGAATGAAATGGAAGTTGACCAGACAAATATCGAAATATCTTGATTTTATATTGTCTGCAATGAAATAAAAAAGTAAATGCAAGAAAGCTTTTGTTTGTTTTGCTTTGAATTAGCATTTTCCATACTTTCTGATATGGGGGTTGTATACCTTTACTCTTCAAGCTAACTCATTTGGACAGCTCTTTGTACTGGACTGTTCCTTAAAACGCACATGTCCAGTTAATAAACAAATACAAATCAGGTTGATAATGTAATGATGCTCCCGTTAAAATATCACAGTATACAGTTGATATCAGTCCTCAGAAGGGGCTTTCAGAAAATTATAACGATATAAACAGTATAGCAAAATGGCACAAACCTGTGGGTAGGTTCGGAAAACTGTTCAACAGTACAGCGTTGTTCTTGGTGTCCTCTGTCAGCACAGACCGGCTACAGACTGCATGATTCAAGACATAATTGTAGTAGCAATTTAAATGGACACAAAATATTGAATAATGCACATCAGTTGAACAATACAAAACCACTCAGCCACTGTATGCTGAAAATATTGCCAATACAAACTGATTGGGCTCAAACTGTAAAGCTGCTTTGAGAAAAAGCTCAGTAGCAAAAAGCACTAAATAAATAAATCTGACTTAACTTTGTGTCGGCACAATTAAAGCTTGTAAATGGAAAGTTCACGCAGTTCATCTATTAATATTTATGTTATACAATATCAAATTAGAATAAAAACCATGCACAATGAATTTGGTAACTTGTCCATTACAAACACTGGAGGTTTAACATTTATTTTATTTATTTAAACTCAGATATTTTCTTCACTAATTATAAGTAAACACATACAATAGGCACCATGAAAAAAAAAAAAATCTTTGTTACGTTCCTGGAAATGGTCCAGGCAGAGACAGGGGTGTGTAGGGAATGTACCACCAGTGTCTGAATGGTGGACAACAAAACTGTGGGAGCTGCCCATTCTCTCTAGTGGTGTTCTGTTTGTTCACTGTGTGCGTGCATGCCTTCACAGAACCACTACTCCCAACACCCCCTAACATAGGTCAGAATGGTCTAGATGGCAGACAACTCAAACTAACCCTTCCTGCCTCTCTTAGTCCAATTATGCTCCCCCTCACAAAGTCTGTAAAGGGGTCAAACTACAAAAATGTTGTAGTCATGCCTAACAGTACAATCTTTTACCAAGGGGTACACTGCCCAAAAGTAACATGTCAGCATTCTCCTAGGGAATTAGTGTCTAATCAGACACTCTCTATTACTGTTTCAATATGGGTGTGCTATTATTTTGCCAGTTAGTATACTTGGTCATTTATCTATTGACAAAAACTATATATTGACATATAGATATTATATATCTATGGTCTAAGTAAGTAGACCTTTAGTATTAACAGTTAAAGTGAAAGTGATATTACTATGGTCGTGTGTGTCAATTAGAAATGAGTGGACGCCTTGTTTTTATATTAAAAAAAACAACAATCAGTTTTTGAAAGACCTTCCCAACACGTTTGTGAAAGTATATCAAGGCACAAACAAGAGAGAATTCTCTGAACCTGAACCTGAGAAAAGTGTTGGTCATTATGCGGGAAAAAAAGAATCTGTACTCCACCAATATACTGTCATGCAAACAGTAGAATATATACATACAGACTATGCATAAATAGAAAAAAATCAAGACTGTTTTATATTCAACAAAGATCACTCAAAGAGAAGTGTGCACTAGTTTGGAAGGTCACCAATTAATTAAACTTTGAAGCAAAAGGAGAAGCATCTCTTACACTGGTGTATGTTAATGCTCATGTGTCCAGCAGAAGGGGAACACAAAACAACAATTACATGCATGGCAGTGTTTCCTGGAAAAATCCACTGCTGCCCAACTGCAGTTTGCTAAACATCATATGGGCAAGCCAGAATCCAATTAACACTAAACAAAAAAGATTGGTGTATGGACAAGACCAAAGCAGAACTTTTACTTTAAATGAGAAGTGCCAATTCTGGAGACAGAAAAACACTGCATTTCAGCACAAGAACCTTATCCTATCTGTTAAACATGCTGCTGGTGGTATAATTGTTTGAGCTTGTTTAGCTGAATCTGGACCAGGATGGCTTGCCATCAACATTCATTCTTTCATTCATTGTCATATCTGCTTATCCTAAGGCAAGGTCACAGGTCACAGTATGTCCGTTGTTTAACATGAGTATGCATAAACTTAGTTGGTAAAAGACCTACCACTTGCTGGTTCTTCACTTATATAGTGGCCCGGTCTGACTGCAGCAGGAGGTGTAGCAGAACCCGACAGAGCAATTTGAGGTGACTGCCGGTGGGCAAACACAGGAGGAGGAGAAACAGATTCATACATGATAGCAGGTGCAGACAGACAATGTGCTTGAGTGCTGGACTGAGGTGATAGAGGTGGTGTGCTCGGGGCCAAACATGGCAAAGGGAGGGTAGGACAGACTGTGCTGTAAAGGAATGGTGGTGGAGGTGAAACGGGACTATAGGGACGAGAAGGTGGAACCAGATTTGTAGAGGACGCAAAGGCAGAAGTGGGGTTGTTAGGAGCAGATGAAGAGGAAATGGGGGATGCATCGGGAAGGGATGAAATAGGGCTGGGATAAGGAGGCGTTTGAAGTGAATCCTGTGCTGTCGTTTCAGAAATTGGAATATCATCTACAAAGAGTAACAAAAGAGAGGGTTATTTATAACTTGCTAGGAAATGGTCACCTTTTAAGGTATTGTCTGTGAGTGAATTTAATTGCCAACTATTTGTTATATTACTTATTATCTATTTTCATAATGAGCTTGATACTAAATATCATAAGTCAGAATAAAAATGTTGACAAATATTGGGTAATAAAACTACCCAATAAAGTAGCCCTAGGTTTGCTCAGTTGGAGCAGTGAGAATAGATATTTGTAATGCTGCTTTGATACAATGCTCCATTGTTGTATGAATAAATCCTACCAAACTATTATAATCCAACAAGGATAAGAAATTATGTTACGGCAACAGAAAATAGACACAGCAATTAAATCCTAACAATTTTCAGTTCATATACTCATACTGGGTTGGACACTGACTGACACAAATAATGGGGTATAGCATCCAACTAGCAGTTTTCAACAGGATAATGCCCACCTACACACAGCAAGCTTTTCAGGAACTGCAACACTTTATGACAAATGTTTTAATTACCATGTGCATGGACTAAGGCATTGTTAGAGCTGGGTTGGAGATGATCAGTTAGGTCCATGCCAGCTTCCAACTCTTTCTTAAGAACTGTCAGTTGGTTCAAGGCTAATCAGAAAGATAAATAACAACACAAGTTTAAACACTGCTAAAAGTGGCAAATGCAAATATGTACCTTACAGATTTAGCAAAAACAAAGTCGGTTTAATGACAGAGCAAACGACCTACCCTGACTGACAGGGGCAAATTCTAAGGTGGTAAAAACTTTTGCAGAGACATTCAGTTTCTAAAGAAAAGAAGAAAAGTCATCACTTAAACACGGGCCATAAATGCACTGATGAAGTCCTAGAGAAACGATCTTAGAAACACCACTGACCTTCATTCCCATTCCTGTGCTTCTCTCCACTGCTGCTAAATGCAGCACCATCTTGTGCAGCTTTTTCTCCATGTTCACACCACTTGCAGTCCAACCAGGATATTTATATTCCTGCAAAACAAATAAATGCTAGCCATTCATTATCCATTATGCAGATACAGATGCAGGCGAGATACTATGACAATACTATCGATGACCTACCATATAGGTTTTCCTATGGATCTTTCTAGACATGTGGCCCACATCACACCGGACAGAGCACAGTTCACAGAAGAACAGCTTTTTTTTACCATGACTCACACAAGTGACAAAATTTAATCCTGCAAATAAGGTTCAGATGGGCTTTTACAAAATGGTCAATATGATCATTGCATAAATAATCATAATTCAACTAGATACTAGCCAATATACATATAACTATGGTAAATTTTAGTGTTTGAGAATTAGACGTACTAAAATGTTTCCAGTATATCCAAGGTAATACTAACCAACCACTGCACCGAGTTTGTTCTTTTTTTTCTTGATCTGCTGGTTTGTCGAATTTAGCCATTTGTTGTTTCGATCGTGTTGCTCTGAGGATAATAACAGCAAAACAGAAATGAATAACGTTGAAACAGTTCAGATAATAACACTTGTTATTGAGCCACTACATCAAATTAAATGTTAACTCTATCAGCACTTAATGTTTCTCACCTGTTTCAGCACTGATCTGAATAGGCCTTGATTCCTGGGCATTGGCTGGTGTCTGATAGGGCTCTGGTTCCAGGGAACTGGAAGACATCTGAGAGGGTTTTGGTTCCTGAGAGTTGGATGACATCTGAGAGGGCTCTGGTTCTTGGACCTTGGAGGAAGACTCTGATTCTGAATTAAAACAACAATTTTTTTAAATTAAATAAGTGCATAAACAAAGTAAAACAAAGCATTGTATGGACAACTATCCAATTGATAATTACACACTTTTTGGCTTGTAAAGTGAACTACAAAGCTAACTTGGAATCCATCAGGATCAGCATTCTACATCTACTAGTGTTTACCTAATCACTTAATTTTGCACCTTTTATTTTTTATTAAAATACAATTTTCAATGTTCTGTACATTATCTTGTTTGAGTCATTGTTACCGTACCTTCTGTTGAAAGCTGTTTATGTTTAGGAATTTCTTTATACACCACCTTAAAAAAAAATCAAAACACAATATAAATATATAGACTTGGCCATGTTTAATTGTTTTATCAGTAAATGAGACCAACCTTCAGGCATCCCCAGCCCTCCATGTCCTGCAAAATCTGTGCCTTTACTTTGAGCTCTGTAATTCTGAGAGTTAAGTCGGTGTCATCTTTCCAAAGTGCCACAAGCTCTGGGTGCTTAATTTTCTGTTGAGGAAAATTAGGAAAACTAAGGCACACGAAGCAAAAAAAAACCCCAAAAATATTTAGAACGTAATGACATACAATGTAGTTGAAGCGGTGCTGCTGGCTAATCAGATGGTCCATATAGTTAGTGGTAGTGAGTATTACTTCACAGCATGAACACAAAAAGGAGTTCTGACCAGTGGGACTACGATATTCTGTTACCATACTTAAGCCTTAAAAGAAAAAAAAAATAAAGTTAAAGACTCCATAAAACACTTTATTCCAGTCAAGAGATGGTTCAAAAAGCAAAGTGGTACAAACCAATTACAGGTTCTGTTCGAGTGGGGTTGATGAGGTAAGGCCACAGATGGGTCGAACTCTGAGTAGGATCATCAGGACCTGGTAGATAATTACAACATTTTATTTAGCAAATGTTAACCTACAATATATAGTAAAATGTAGACACCCAAACATCACATCCATAAAGATTCCAATTGCAACTTTTAATACAGGTACAGAATCTCACCCCTAATATTTTTGTAACTATTTTATTATATCTTTTCATGGGACAACACTGAAGACATGACCCTTTAATACAATGTAGTCAGTCTACAGCCTGTATAAGAGTGTAAATTTGTTGTGCCTTCAAAATAACTCGGCACGCAGCCATTAAACAGTCTAAACTGGTGACAACAAAAGGGAGTACACCCTTAAGTGAAAATGGCCAAATGGCCAAAGTGGACATGGAAGTCAGAGCTTCCCACGTTGCCACTGGAATCCTCTTCCACTCCTTGATAACGACATCCCAGAGCTGGTGGATGTTCGAGACCTTGTGCTCCTCCATCATCCATTTGAGAATTCCCCACAGATGCTCAATAGGGTTTAGGTCTGGAGACATGCTTGACCGTTACACCTCAGTTTCTTTAGCAAGGCAATTATCATCTTTGAGACCAGTTTCTGAAGAAAGGGGACCATGCTCTGCTTCAGTATGTCACAGTACATGTTTTTATTCATGGTTCCCTCAATGACCTGTAGTTCCCCACAGCCGACAGCACTCATGCAGCCCCAAACCATAACATTCCCACCACCATGCTTGATTGTAGGTAAGACGCACTTGTCTTTCTCTTCACCTGGTTGCCGTCATACACGCGCGACTCTCTCTAAAGCAAATAAGTTCATCTTGATATCTAACCAGACCACAAGACATGGTTTCTGTAATCCATGTCCACTTGTCCAAGAAGAAAGCCTCAAACAGCTTGCTGAAGACAACAGCCATGCAGACCAGTTTGATACAATGTGATACGTACGATCTAAACATTGACAAGCAACCCCACCCTTTTACCCCTGTAGCAATGCTAGAAGCACTTCTGCTTCTATTCTTCCATCTTTATGTAAAGCAACAGTTCTTTGTGCTGAACTTCTAGTAACCAGTATGAAAGAGAGTGTGAGAGCAACAAAAAGAAAAAATGAAATATCACATGGTCATAAGTATTCAGACCCTTTGCTGTGACACTGCTGTTCTGCTGTTGCTGTTCTGAATGAATGAAGCCTTTATTGTCATTATACATCGTACAAGTACAATATACAACGAAATTATCCATCATCCCGTCCGCAC
>JAUZST010003931.1:0-16722 GCA_034779995.1 Parotocinclus haroldoi
TACACATATAAAACAATGTTTTCACTGTATTTTTGATGTCCTTTGTACCCTGTTTTCTTGTGCCATTTACAGTGGTATATGATGAATATGTTAATGGAAAATCAGCGTCAATTTTGCCATTACATGTCATAACAACTTAATAACCCAGTCAAATCAAATTGTGTCCAATCACTGACCATTTACACCCTTTTCAATTATTCAGATTCCAACAGCACACTGTAAAAATGCACAAATATTAATAGGTTTGATAGTTCCAGCCTCAGCTTTTGCTAACATATACGAGTTAGTTTGTCAAATGTCTCCCCTGCTAAAGCTGCTCTGGTCAGCTGTGAGTGCTACTGTGGACTGAAAATATCTAGCTGCAAAAACACCTTAACCACAAGGTAGCAGGCCACACATTTAACAAAATAGGGCCACTATGCAGCATACCACATAAAAACAATCTCTCCTTGGTAGCAAAACTACCAAGTTCAAACCTTTTTCTGTACGTACAGGAACTGCTACACTGACCAGAGCTTCCTGGAGTGGGTTTCCACGGTGGAGCAGCAATCCACATGCTAATAATTACCATTATTATATTAGCATGTGCCAAGTAGTGACTGGTGTTCTGCCTTGGTATGGGCCAGAATGGGTAATCAGTTTTAAGTTTTAACAGGGTGTGTGATAATGACTAAAAAAATCATAGCGTGATATTTTTGGGGGAGACAGTTCTCAGAAAATTGTTTGTAAATGTTGTACATTGTACTTGATTGCTCTTATTAACTGCATGGTCATTAGTCAGCAGATATTAAAATTAAGTGTGTCTTTTCAAAGCTAACTCACCTCCATCAAACAGAGCATGAGAATGCAATAAAAACTGAGGACGGGAGTGTCTGTATTTTGTCTTCTGGCACAGCTGTTCCCTCATTTTTATCTTCAGTCATGTGTATTTAGGTAGACCACTAGCTTACTTTGTGTGCACTGCATATATTCAGTGAGCATGCACACTAGTCTATCCTGCCTGGCTACAATGTGAATTCTTAAAGCATGGTTTTAGTCCCTGATTGAAATTGGACATATGTTCTGACAAATCGATCCTAATTTTGTCAACCAAGTAGTTACATATTTACTATAATTAATATATACAATATACACCATAGCATAGCCTACTTTAAACATGCTTAAAACACTTACATTACACTACAGTTGGGCACAGCATTAACATATAATGTATTCTATATTAAAGTGTTACATATCTAATGTAATTGTTTTAATAAGATATGGAACGTGAAAAACAAAAAACAATTATTGTCAAGACCACAGCTTTTTCTCACTATATTTCCCACCACTCATCACTTGTATCCTGGCAGCTCCCTAAGGCACACACTGCTGAGTTCCTCATTTAGCTCAGAGTGCAGGAGAGCATCATACTGCATATCACTTGCCCAGAGAATTCTGAGTACAGTTTCGGCTGAATGTGTATTTATGTGTATTATCGTAACATTTAAATATTGTAAGTCAGACCGTTATAAATTGGTGAGTATCAAGCTACTTTTGTGAGCAGCCACTATGCAAACACATCAGGCTAAACTAGGAGACCAGAAAAGCAGTGGGTACAATAGTCTGATACCACCAGTGTGAATATAAATTTGGATCTTTGTGGAGATGGATTCATACTGCAGCAGGAAAATGACCACAAATACACAAAGAATGCTGACTATTATGGACTTTCTGCCACAAGCACCTGACATAAACCACATCCAGCATTTATATTGGTACTTGGAGACAGAGAAAGCCAAGCATTCAGTAACAAGATGATATTTGGAGCACTTTAAAATCATGCTGGGATAACACAGATCATCAGATTTACACAAGCTTGTGGAGTTCATGTCAACTCGAGTGCACAACTCGAATATCATTACAGTGAAAAGGGAACATACAGAATACTAACATGCTAATTATACAATTTGTAATGTTTGTATAAAAAGAGATAAAATGCACAATGACAACATTTTACTAGTGATCTCAGACCACCATTCCCCACTGCATGTGCTGCAGATCCATGTAGTGGTGAAGCAGATATTTAATTAAAAGGACATGACGATATCTTCATCCTAAATATTTTTTTCTGAATATTACACTTAGCATCCAATCTTGAAAGAAAAATCCTTTACAGAAAAAAGACCTTTTGCTGTGACACTCATATTTAACTCACAAGCTGTCAATTTCAATTTATCCTTCTTGAGATGGTTCTACTTCTCCATTGGAGTCCAGCTGTGTTTAATTGAACTGATTGGATTTGATTAAGAAAGGGCACACACCTGTCTATATAAGACCTCACAGCTCACAGTGCATGTCAAATGAGAATCAGAATCATGCGGTCGATGGAACTGTCCAACGAGCTCAGAGACAGAATTGTGGCAAAGCACAGATCTGGCCAAGGTTACAAAAAGTTTATGCAGCATTTAAGGTTCCTAAGAGCACAGTGGAAAGCACTGCTTAACCCCTGCCCTATGCAATCTCAACAGTGAAACATGGTGGTGGCAGCATTATGCTATGGGGGTGTTTTTCATCTGCAGGGACAGAATGACTGGTTGCAACTGAAGGAAAGATGAATTTGACCAAGTACAGACATATCTTGAAAGAAAATCTCTTCCAGATTGCTCAGGACCTCAGACTGGGCCAAAGGTTCGCCTTCCAACAAGACAATGTTGCACACAGCTACAATTATAAAGGAGTGGCTTCAAAACAACTCTGTGACCATTCTTAACAGGCCCAGCCAGAACCCTGACCTAAACCCAATTGAGCATCTCGGAAAAGACCATCCAATCTGATGGAACTGGAGAGGATATGCAAGGAAGAAAGGCAGAGAATCCCCAAATCAAGGTTTGAAAAAACTTGTTGCATCATTCCCAAGAAGACTCACATACTGAGCAAAGGGTCTGAATACTTATTACCATATGATATTTCAATTTTCTTTTTAAATACATTTGCAAAAATTATACATGTCTGTTTTGAAAATGGCTGTAATGAAACAAAGAGTGATACATTTAAAGGTGTCTGAATACTTTCCGTACCCACTGTACAGTCCATTATGTTGACACTCATGCCAGACACATTTAAAATACATTCAATTTTGATATTTAAACCAGTATTTCCATTTCACTATATAGACTAGCCTATTTATTTAAACATTTAAATGCACTTTAAAACACATTAAGCAAGGGGGAAAAGGTGTGCTGTGTTGTCACATAGTCCCAACCCCGAGGAGCACTGAGACTCATGGAGCCTGTCAGCAAGGTGGAAACATCCAGGAACCACACATACAGAACCACAGGAAGCAAAGCCCATGAAGACATTTCAGTGCCAAAAAGCTATATATTTAAACTGCACCACACAACTGAAAAATCCCCTTGGCCAGAGGCAGGCGGGTTCATTTCACACATACAGGAGATGGCCACATTATTGGAAGCCAGTCTGCATGGCTAAATCCAGTAAGTTAAAGTTAGTTTTAGGTTCTAGTGATGTCTGAAGTGTATCCACATTCACTGTATCCTTTAACTGTAACCCTTGCCTCAGATTGTTGTCCTTGCCTTTGGATTTTGTCCTACTCATATTACATATTGGTTCTATATGCTTGTGGATTTGTGGAATAAAACTATACATGGATAGATTACCCTCCCTTAAGTGTTGTAATTATGTCCTAATTCAGCTTTGGAAGACCTGCTCCACTGTAATGCTGAGCCAAAGAAAAACATAGCTAAATATTAAAGCCAAACCAACAGAAATAGAGAGGTGATTAAGCTCTCGGTGGTTTCTCCTAGAATAGTGTGCTAAAATGGAATCATAAAATTGTATTTCACCTTCAAAACACATCAGGAGCTTCTCTAACATGTTAATACTTGTAACCTATCTCACCTTGGCATTTTCGTATTTCCTTATGCAGGATGTTGCCTACAAGACTGCTAGCGACTGGATATGTTTTAGTCCAGAGTGGCGCTGTAGTGTTTAAAAACTCCAGCAGCACTGTAGTGGATGAGCCGCTTGCACCAGTACAACACGCACTACCACTCCACCACCACCACATCAGTGTCACTGCGGTGCTAAGAACGATCCATTGCATTCATCCCATTTGTCATCTCAAAGCAAAGACTTACCAGAAATCCATCAGGGTCATCTGGGGTAAGTGTCATGCCCAAGTGCGTGTTTTTCAGATTCCGTGACACATTCTGAAATGCATTGTCAGCTGTACAAAAGACAGTAAAAAACAGTTACTATTATATATTTTCAGTAAGTCAACATCTAAGGTGCTGTTTGTTGCCTTAATTGCTGTATTCACATTAATTAATTATCATTTGTTTTACCCAGATTCACTTTAGAGCAATTGGAATTCTGTTCCTCTCCCACCACACATTTGTAGATGTCTCCCTTTCTGTTATCAGGTGGACCATCCCATGGAGCACCAACCAACATCCTGTATTTAAAACATGTAATCGGAGTTATCCCACAAAACAAAGTCATTCTATCCAACTAGAACTGAGTAGAAGAAGATACAAATGTATTTTGCCTCCTTTAGATAAAAGGAATGGAATAGAGGAGAAGAGACTTTTTGTCGTCAGCATGGTTTTAATTTCAGATTGAGACTGTCTCTACCTCCATGTAGGGTTGTGTGATATTGATAAAAATCTCAAGATTTGCTTGGATTTTGTGTTTGATAATTATATAATACGTGTGTTTTGTGAGGTAATTTGTGACATTATCTGTTATATCTGTTATGTGCGTTGCTTTTCTCATGGCAAGGCACTTTCTTGCCAAATGATTTTGCTAAGGTTTGCTATAGTGTGTTTTTGTGCTGGTACCTTAGGTACCTGGGTTAAGCCTGTCATGAACAGCTAGCTCCTGTTTGTCATAATCTTCATATTCTTATCAATTCCAATTTTAGATTCCAAAATGGTGAAAGAAGTGCCAAATGTTTAGGTATCAATAATATTTTATTATCTTTTATATTTTTATTATTAGATTAATTATTTGTATTAATTCATTCATTATTTAATGTTTCAAATATGCCATAAAGGTGGACATTATGAGCTAAAATTTATAGCACATTATTTTCCAATTCCAATAAGTTAACAATATAATATCATTATATACCACCAAATGAATAAAATAAATTTGACTTTATTAATTCTAACTTCATAAGAAATGACAACTAATTAAGTCACAACATAAGCATGACCAATTTCAGTAGAAATGGACGTTTATGTGTGTTTTGGTTTGTGTATGTGGTGGGGCTGTTTCTATTTCACTCTTTCTTCGGTATCCACAGTATGCAAAATGTTACTAGGGAGGTGCTAGTGCTGTTTGTGTAGGTCAGTAGATGGTTTAACACAATACATTACTAAAGCTCAGTATCATGATGATGCCTTTGAGGTTTTGCCATATTGGAGGTGCAACCTCCTTTACAAAACATCCATGTTCCACACATCTGCACGCCGCCTTTTCGTTTTCTTGGACGCTCTCCAAAGTCCATCTTTTGGGAAAGTGTTTAATTACATATCTTAATATGAAACAATTAGTAGAACTGAAATTCTAGTCCAAATGGGTACCCAGTTCTTTGGATTTTTAAATATGAATAGGCAGGTTTTTTGACACTTAAGGCGAGTGAGTGACATGCTCTATAATGTCAGCTCACACATCGTTTATACAACATTTAAGATATTATCATAGACGATACATATCGCACACCCCTCCAGCCATGTCAACAAACTATTAGGAAGGTGTACCAGAAAAAATCTTTCTTTCATTTCTGACAACAAACTGAAGATCCTGAAGTTCATGGAAGGCTGTATGGTACGAGCTGTCTGGAAGGTAAATTTGGTACAAACAGGAATATGATTCCACAAGTTAAAACATAGGATGCACAGGATAATCTACTCCATGATGTGACAGGAAGTTTTCAACAAAAACATCACGCTGATGCTGATTGCGTTACCACAGACTCAGCCCCTAAGATCTGTAGGAAACTTGGAAGGTGGAGCAGGGTAGCCTAAGCGAGGCCACGTCTCATGCCTTTAGGAGCTGGTGTGCAATCTGACTACCTCAAACTGACAACCTCAATTTACCAGAGGCGGGAAAGGAACCACGGTGGCTCAGCTCATAAAAATATAGTTTGCATTGCTGAGCCTCCTTGGTTCATATCCCGCCTCTGACGAGGTCTCGGGTAGTTTGAGGTTCTATTTGCATATTTGACAGTCAGCTCACTCTGTTGGCAGCATTTGGATTCTGAGCACAGTTAAGATTACCTCTGTTCGCCTTTTTTTAGTTTGGCCTTGTCAGGGGTTTCCACCTAATGGATTTTGGAGTTCTTCTTTTTGAGTTTAGAGGGTTGACTAGGGGTGACAGTCAGAGACAGAGAAAATATGGCTGCCTCTGTCAAGAAGCTAGAATTGGACCTTTCCCTGTATTTGATGCCAGTCCAGAAGAGGACTTGATACTGGTCGCTGTTAATTCCACAACTTTCCTCCTCTGCATGTGACACCCTACTCAATTGGAAAGCACCAATAGGAACTGAACCCGGGGTGCCCTGCAATGGTGGGTCTACATAGCACAGCCCTACAACTAATAGAACCAAAATACTCACAACTTCTCTCCGTTGTTTTCATGCTGCAGCACAGAGAACCCAAACAGAGCATCTTCAGCCCCACGAAAGATGCGTGGCTGGTTCACATCAATGTTAAAGCATTCACACAGCCCTGGAAGAGAGGCATAAGAAGGGAGACAAACTGATTGAAGAGATAATGCATGTTCAGTAACGTACATAAACAAAAAAACGTAAATGAAAAAATGAATGAATCTGATCAGTGAAATACATGGCAAACATCATACATTAAGTATGTTTTAGGAAAATGAGGGGGGAAAAGGAGTGAGAGGGAGGTTAAAAGAGAGAGAGAGAGAGAGAGAGAGGGAGAGAAAGGGAAGGGTGTCTCCTCTAATAACATAGTTAGCTCCCTGTGTGACACACAAACGTTCCTTTTACTAAACATAAAACGGATACTGAGAAAGTGAGCTTATACCACTAGTAGCCAGGAACTTTATTTTATGGACTACAGGCTGACCACATTCTAGTAAAAATGAAGTACCAAAGTTATGATAGTATGATACAGCAGTCTGTATAAGGTGTGTTTCAAAGCCATGCACATCCCAGAAAGTGATCCCAAGGGGGACTTAAGAAACAAGGCAGGCTGAACTCTAAAACCCACCGACCTTAAAGAATGATCTCTTTGTAACTCTCTAGTTTCTCGTGCTTGCTTTTTAAGTTTTAGGCAGGTGTGAAAAAATGCTGAAAACTATGAATGCTTGAATTGTTTATTTTTTTTGTCAATTTAAAAAATGCAAAGTGAGCGAACAAAAGAAAAATCTAAATCAAATCAATATTTGTTGTTACTACCCTTTGCCTTCAAACCAGCATCAATTCTTGTAGGTACATTTGCACAAAGTCAGGAATTTTGTAGGAATTTTCGTTCTTTCCCCTTACCCTGCATCTTTGGGTCCTACCCCCTTTTCATAATAGGTGTATGATCAAGCAATTATACCAAAAAGTTGCTAATGATCATCAATTTCACAAGTAGGTTTAAACACAGTCATTAAGTAAAACAGATATAGCCGTGTAGGAGGCATGAAACTGGGTGAGGAACCGCCAAACTCTGTTGTGGAAGACAGTTTCATGTCACAGGTCATACACCATGGCAAGACTGAGCACAGCAACAAGACACAAGGTAGTTGCATCATCAAGGTTTCTCCTACACATAGATTTCAAAGCAGACTTGGGTATTAAGATGTGCTGTTCAAGCTCTTTTGAAGAAGCACAAAGAAACAGGCAACATTGAGGATGGTAGACGCAACGGTCAGCCAAGGAAACTTATTGCAGCAGATGAAAGACTTTTGAAGCTTCTTTCCCTTCGATGTCCAGCCATGCCATCACCTCAGGCAGTCACCACTGGCAAAAACCAGTGGGACCCAGGTTCACCCATCTACTGTCCAGAAAAGTCTGGACAGAAGTGGTCTTCAGCAAGTCAGCAACATGTTTATGAGATCCAATTCGGTTCTTCCGGCTCGGCATCTCTCTGATGGTCTCCATCAGCGGAGGCAGGTCCCACCAGAGTGCAGGGATTCCCTCCATCAGTTGGACAATAGGAGACGATGTGCCTCCAAGGACCTCCCACTAAGGACTCACTATATAATCTATTTTGTTTTATAGTTTAGTTTATTTATTCTATTACTAATTGAAATTTTATTATTAATTTGTTATTGATTTATTAACATAATATTGCTATAATTTAATATACTTTTAGTATTTATTTAATTAACATCTAGGCCACCCACAGTGGATGGGTCCCCTGTTGAGTTTTGGTCCTCCCGAGTTTTCTTCCTACCACTTTAGGGAGTTTTTCTTTTCCACTGTCGCCCTAGACTTGCTCAACTTGAGATTGGCCTTTTAAGATAATGTATTACTGAAAAGCTGCTTTGAGACATTGCTACGTTGTAAAAAGCAATATATAAATAAAATCGAATTGAATTGAATTGAATTGAAGTCTTCATTGAAGACTTGCAGACAAAAAGCCATTTCTCTGACATGGAAACAAGGCCAAGCGACTCAACTATGCACGAAAACCTTCCAACCTGTGGTGCAGAAAAACGGCAGCAGGTGCTCTGCACTGATGAATCAAAATGTGAAATATTTGGCTGTAACCGAAGGCAGTTTGTTCACCGAAGGGCTGGAGAATGGTACAATAATGAGTGTCTATAGGCAACAGTGAAACATAGTGGAGGTTCCTTGCAGGTTTGGGGGCTATATTTCTGCTAATTGAGTTGGAGATTTGGTCAGGATTAATGGTATCCTCAATGCTGAGAAATACAGGCAGATACTTATCCATCATGCAACACCATCAGGGAGGCCCAAAATGTATTCAACAGGACAGCGACCCCAAGCATACAGCCAATGTCATTAAGCAATATCTTGATGATCTCAACATCATCAAGTCTGTCTGGGAATACATGAAGAGACAGAAGGATTTGAGAAAGCCTACATCTAGAAGATCTGTGGTTAGTTCTCCAAAATGTTTGGAACAACCTACCATCCGAGTTCCTTCAAAAACTGTCTGCAAGTTTACCTAGAAAAATTGATGCTGTTTTGAAGGCAAAGGGTGTTGTCAAATATTGTTTTGATTTACTTTTCTCTTCTGTTCATTTACTGCATTTTGTTAATTGAAGAAAATAAACTATTAACACTTTCATTCTTAGTTTACAGCGTTTTTTTTTACCTGCCTAAAACTATTGCACAGCACTGTGTATATATACACACACACACACACACACACACACACACACACACACACACACACACACACACACACGGATTAGGGTTAGAGGTGCAAAGAAAATATTTTACATCATAACATCACGAGCAGCCTGAACCGCTTATGCAAGGCAGGATGGATCCATGCTTTCATGTTGTTAACATCTAAATGTCATAGCAGGATTTGAAACTTAACAAACCAGGAAACTGTTTACAGTTATTCTATACTCCAAATTTTGGTAAGTTTTGGTATTGCCTGTTTTTAGCTGACAAAAGTGGTATCCAGTATGGACTTCTTCTGCTATAGCTCATGTGTCGTCTGATCAGAGATGCCCTTCTGGATAACCTGTTTGGAAGAGTGGTTATTTGAGTTAATGTTGCCCTTCAATCAGCCTGAGCCAGTCTGGCCATTCTCCCCTGACTTCTAGAAATCATTCAGGCATAGTTTCTTTTTAGAGCATTTTCTGTAAACCTTAGAGACAGCTGTGTGTGGAACTCCCAATAGATCAGCAGTTTCTGAAACACTCAGACCAGCCTACCTAGCACTAACAACCCTGCCATGTTCAAAGTCACTTAAATCATATTTCTTCCCCACTCTGATGCTCAGTTTGAACATCATTTTTACCATGTCTTCAATGTTTTAAATTGTTGCATCACTTCCCAGCTCCTCCCATCCTCTTTATATCACCAAACTATCAGTTCCATCTACATGAACCCTCTATTTATCGCTATTTCTTGAACCTCCTCAACTTCTTTTAAGACCGTGTGTGTACACTCCTCCTTAACTTAGCTCTATGGGTTATTTGGTGAGGCTTTGTCATGACAACCGTAAACATTTATGGAGTGTGGTAGTGATGGATGTTTCCAGCATCAAGTCAAGTCTTTCATGTACACACGCACGCAGGCGCGCACACACACACACAAACACACACAATTACTTACTCTAAGCTTGACTCTAACCAAAGTTCAATGCTTGCCTATAGAAAGATCTGTGTATACAAAGCAATAAAAAATATTTCAGCCACTATTCCAAATGCACTACAGATGCCTAAACTAGTGCCATTTATTTTACAAGTCTGGTACATTTGTCATAGACGGTGATCTAGTAAGCTCATGTGACTGTACTAGATTGTTGTACTTGAATAAATTATGTATTACAGAAGAGTGAAAATCGTGAAAAACCATAAGCGATAACACAAATTAATAATTTTTAAAATATACATCAAATTTAGCCCATTACATTCAAGAGTGTCATTTATCCGGACTCAAAAAAACAACACTCTGCCCTTTTAAAGCCTATCCATTTCATTTTGAGCTATATTTCAAAGTATCTGTAGCAAGCGTTTTTTCTTCATATTATGGCATTGGACAATGTATAATTTGATCAAAACAGTTCTTCTTTTGAGAGATATGTCTTCTTTTCAGAAAAAATACTTTTGTTTTTTGTGTTTTCTGTTAAACTGCCCTGTGTTTTCTCGAATACTGACTTGGAATTCTTCTTAAAAAATTTTTTAACTTCCTAAGCACTTTATTAGGAGCACTACACTAATGATGGTTAGGGCCTTCCTGCTCTATACTAGACTCTATTCTATACTGTATACAATATTAAAGAATACATCAAAATGAAATATCATATTATAAAAGAGTCAATAAATTTAGTGAGCAGTGTAAAAAAGAGTATTTTGTGTGAGCTAAAAGAAAACACATTTAGCCAATTAGCCCTAACACTAACCCCCACCATTACCAGTGTGAAATTTACCAGACATAGCTGATTTGTATCTGCGTTATTGTATGCAGTGCTATATATTTTATGCACTGCTGCTATACAATACACAAATGATTGAGTGCATAAATGTACAGGTGCTGATAATAAACTTCTTAATAAGTGTATACCTTGTTTTCATTCGAAAAAGTGATAGTGGTTAGAATAAAACACTACTAGTTGTACACATTATCTTGATTTGTCAATGGAACAGGAATAAACCCTAGTTGATTTAAAAAGGACAGATTTTTTTTTCTATTATTTTAAAATAAGAGAGGCTGTCGAACTTATTTTCATTTAGAAAAGTATCAAAGCATTTACAGTATCACAAAAGTGAGTACACCCCTGATGTTTTTGGAACTATATTATTATACATTTTCATGGGACAACAATGAAGATATGACATTTTGATACAATCTAAAGTAGTCAGTCTACAGCTTGCATAACAGTATAAATTTGCTGTGCCCTTAACAGAACTCAATGCACAGCCATCAATTTTCTAGTTATACAAGCTGTCGGCTGACTACTTTACATTGTAGTGTGTGATATCTTCAGTGTTGTGTAAAAATATATAATAAAATAATTACGAAATTGTGAGGGGTGTACTTACTTTTGTGAGAAACTGTAATTTGAATCTCTTGCATCACGTCACTCGGCAATGCATGGGAGTTATGGTTATGTAGGAGTGTGCCATGCTTAATAAAATACTTTAAATTAAAAATAGTTTGGATGGTATGGAAAAAAACAGTCTATGAATCGTAAATATAAGATCATATTGTAGAAATCTAAAGACGACCCATCAATTGCACAGTGGCTTGAGCAATAGGCATGTACTAATTCTCTTAACTAATGGCTGTGTTTTGAGCTTAACGTGCTTATCAGTTTGACTTTGGCTGATTTATTTCAATGGCACACTTTGTGAAAAACATTACTGAATTCCACTCATGAATTAGCAAACACTAACAAAAGTAACATGACACTTACCTGTATTTTATGTTGATGTAGAATGTTATTTTATTTTGTATTCTGTTTATTATTGATGCAGTTATTAAGTTTGCATAGATGCCAAGCTTTGATGATCGCCTCTCTGAAAAAATAGTAATGAACCTCTGACTGTTGACTTTTCTCTAGTCTGCCGAATTAGCTGCGTGGCAGAAATGTACCTGAACACACCTCATTTTGACACCGCCACATCCATCAGCATTTAGATATTCTCAAGCTCCAAGCGGTTTAAATTAAATTAATGACTAAAAATAAATGACATTTAAATTAAATAAATATTCAATTAAATGGTTTAAACAAAATAGTGATGTGATTTCAAACAGGTGACATGGTTCAAATAAGGTTTCCTTTTTGCACAGTAAAGTATTAAGTGCCGTTTGGGAATGTGACTCTGTATTGAAATGCTTGAAAATGCCTTGACAAGTAATGTCTTATCCATGTGGTTATATCAGCTATTGATGAATGACAGTTTGAGGGCTCGGAGATCGCGCATCTTCAGTTAGGCTTGTGCTCTTGCCATTTGTGAACTGAAATTCTTTCAGACTCCTTGAATGGTTTAATGAAATAATGCACTGTAGAGGGAGAAATACATAAATACATTCCAATCTTACTTTGAGGAACATTATTTTAAAACTTTTTTTTTTTTTACATTTTTGAATGAATCTGTTGAGCAACCAAAGATCATCTGCTCATATGTATGACCTCAAAGACGCTGCCTTTCGTGGAGACAGCTTCTGCTAGTACCAAATTATGATTACAACCACCTGTTGACATTACCAGTTTGAAGTCACAAACACAATCTTATTACTAGCTTTAAATTGCCATAATTCCATCTTTAACAATTTTCTAATCCTAAAAAGGTGATCAGCTTTGCTCCTTTAATTACTTTCCAACACATTGTAAAGGCACTGTCTTTTCTTTGTCATCATGATTCATTTCTTTTCTCTCGAGATGTGTGGGTTGGAACTGGAAGCAGTGAGGATAAGAGACAAAAAAACAGAGAGAGAGAGAGAGAGAGAGAGAGAGAGAGAGAGAGAGAGAGAGAGAGAGAGGAGAATTCCCCTAACGTACACCTGTATTCTTAATCTAGAGTACAACATAACATTTTGGCTTGTTCATCGCAGGCAATCTGCAAAATCCATTAACTTCACTACATATTCACATCAACCTGTACATACACACCACAAACACATATGTTCAAAAACACAAGATCCATGCCCACTAGGCTGCCATGTGCCCTCAGACCATCATTTAGTTATTAGACTATGAATTATTTAGTTATTTATATATCATTTAGTGATTAGAACTCACTATCTTCAATCTTTTTCGTTTTTTTTTATTTCAATTTTATTACTTACTTAATTTTAAAATTAAAAGAACTTATGTCAGTTAACACCTAGGCCACCCAAGGAGGATGGGTTCCTTTTTGTGTTTTGGTCCTCCCAAAGTTTCTTTCTTCTACATTCAGGGAGTTTTTCCTTTCCACTACGCTTGCTCAATTTGGGATTTGTCTTTTTACATAATGTAATATAGTAGAGATGCTTTGAGACAATGTTCCATATAAATACATTTGATGTGATTTTGAATATGTATCATAATTGTATTTTTTATGGCAAAGGGTGCACTACATGAATGCAGTGTTAAAACCTGCAAGCAGAGTCTCATCCAAAGCTATGCCATGGCCGTATTAGGATGGCTTGGGTTCTGAGCATCTTATTGTATCTTGGGTGCCCTCTTCATGTCTCCTATTAATATTGGACATCAACTCCAGTCACAGATACACACTTCACCACAACATTGGACAAGTATTTACACATCATTGAGAATTTCAAGATTTACATTTTCCCTTCAACACAGATGGACATAATTTATGATATCTACAGTTTAAGTTAAACTTGTATTTGCCAGCTGGCAAGATTTTAGATTTGAGAAATATTAACAAAATATTTACACACACATTGGTCTGTATGCAATCTTTAGTGTATGCTGCAAACTTGTACCTATGTGATGTTGAGTTGTAGCATTTGTCTGAAATATCAGCGTATCAAGTGTGATTTATTATGTAAATTTATAATGTGAACATTCAGGTTCACTGGAGAAATATCTGGAAGAAAGGTGATTGTAAATGACATGAGAGTACAATGGTGCACTATTGGGTGGAGTTGGGTAGGTGGCAAGGGATGGAGGGTGACCTTTTTACCCTTGAACCCCTGCCTGACAAAAATACCTAGGCTGAGATTTATGGAAAGAAAAAAACCACATCATAATCACTTGACACAGTACGGTAGGTTTAGAAACTGTGGTCAGCCACTTTCATATAATTACACAGTCTGGTTTCGAACATTGAAACTTTGAAAGTAATTAGACCCATATCGGTTGTTTAAATTATGTATACAATCTTTACTGTAACACATAGGCCAGCATTAATTCCTAGCATTTAATCCTTTCCAATCACTCACGGTATGAATGGACTGCGATGAGAATATGCAGAGATATGCTAGTATAATTTTACGGTACAGCTCTGCTTGGAGACAGAAAAACATGCACTAGTAGCACTTAAAAGAGAAATATGTGGTTATCTAGCCTACACGCACCATTTATGTAACCCTTTATCTGGAATTAAGTCATTTAACATGCAACTATACCTAATCCTATATGCTGTTTTTCACTTTTTGAAACAAAGGAGCTTTCATTTATTCTCTGGCTCAATAGTATAATAGTGTTATGCTAGGTTTAAGATAATTCAAACCTAATTCTCCCTGCAATCGGAAACAGAGACTCCGAAGCAGTGCTAAACACTTACACAAAACAAAGCAGTTGCTGGAGAGGCAGCAAACTAAACAGCTCAGGGGCCACAGACTTGTTTTTAAATTGGTTGGTTTTTGGTAGTATATTTTAAATGTTTCTAAAAGAGCACTAAAATCAGTAGCTTGATATGGTCAACCCTTTGCTCATTTGTTAAAAAGTAGCAATAACTATCAATGACAGTATTGCAAACAGCTGTTGCCACTGCAATTTATGTGGTTGTATGTGGTAATTACAGGGACTGCAACTGTTATGGTACTGGACTCATGACATAAAGGTTGAAGGTTCAAGTCCCGGCACAGCAAAGCTGCCGTTGTTTGGTCAACAGATACCCAATCTAGACAAAGGACTTCGACACTGAACTTGACTTTCTTCTACATTAATGAACAGAGCACTGTGCAGCAGGCTATGAACAGACTAGCACTGCCTGGAAGCCAACAAGGGCCAGGTTTCAGGAAAGCACAATTTGTTTCTGTGTATATATAAAATCCCACCTGTTTTCCAATAGGTACGTGTAATATACAGTATAGGGGACTCCCCTCTGCCTTTCTGTCTATTTAGCAGAGATTCATCCTTTGTCATCCGGGGGCATACCTGGTCAGCTTGGGTTACCAAATATGGAAGAGCAGAGAGAACCAAACTCAAGAAAGACCAACATCAACCACTGGGTAGTTTTTGCCTTGGACACAATATGAACCAGGGACTCCTACCCAGGAAAACTGGTTTCCCACTGGTAAGTGAGAAAACATACCTCAACTAGACAGAGGCGGGATACGAAGTAGAAAGGTTCAACATTGGGAACCAGTGCTCTAACAACTGAGACACTCCGGTAGTCTTGGGCAAGGTAAGGTCTGTCTTTCTGTCAAATTACATGCTGGTTACACAGATTGTGAGTAAGGACATTTGTAAGCCTGTCATGATGGTTAATTTGATGGCTGTTATTATAGCTTAGTAATCTCCCTAGCAATCTTCCCTATCAATCAAAGCAATACTAGTCACACCTGTATGTCTGTGAGCTTACGAATACAGAATGGCATAATTAGTGCTCTCTTCTTAACACAATTATCGGCCCAAAGTTGCATTAGCTGCAGACTGAAAAAAGCAGGGGCAGACATTTATTGTTGAGGAACCACATGCAGGTCATCACCCTCTCACCCTTCCTGGAAGCTACCACGTAAAAATAGGAAATAAAGAAAAGGAATAGTAAGAATAGGAAATGAATAGACTAATTAAAACTAGTTCAACCAAATATGAACTATATCCTGTTCATGTACATAAAATGTAGCACAAGTCTTGTTTACAGTGACTGCTTGAGTTTCAATCATAGCAATATGGTTCATAACTTAAACTTAAATATAAACTTATTATAAAGGACTACCAGGAAGCAGCCATTATACATAACTTAACATGTACAATATGTTCAACTGCACCACAATACACCATCAGCCATAACATAAAAACCACTGACAGGTCAAATGACAGCTTCAGTTTAATGCTCTGGGCAATCCTAAAAAAACAGGCATGCATGTGAATGTTTCTCTGAATTGTACAGACCTTCATTTCAAACTGATTGCCTAATGTCAATATCCTTTTCAGCAGGATAACGTGCCAATCCGATCGGTCTCCTGTGGGATGTGCTGTACAAACAATTGTCCTGGCACCACTAAACAGAAGTACCACTTTGCAAGTTACAGGACTTAAAGGATCCTAAAGGATGGTTTGGTACCATATATCTATTCATCTACCTGAATAATATTATGTTTATATATATATATATATATATATATATATATATATATATATAACAAACTAGCAAACT
>JAUZST010003932.1:0-16721 GCA_034779995.1 Parotocinclus haroldoi
ATATATATATATATATATAATATCCTTCCTGTTCCATAAACCAGCATTGATGTAACACACTGAAGAAGCACATATAGTACGTAATTGGTATTATGGATTTGTGGTCATTATTTGTGGTCATAATCCGTGAGCTATGCTGAATTATAAATGTGCTTCACACTACATTAAACGTAATGGAAAAAGTATAGTTATGCAGATCTTCTTTATCTAAGCAGCTTGGGACTGTGGTGGCCTAGTGGTTAAGGGACTGGACTATAGACCAGTGGGTCTATGATTCAAAGCCTCCCTCTGCCTCTGTTGGGTCCATTTTTAACCCACAATTGCTTTGATTGTAAGGATATGAGTGTCTGCTACATGGCATATATGTAAATATTGTACATGGCAAATAACCATTACAGAAAATTGTAACAGTACCACAGTGTCTGTCCTTTGCATGCAGATGTTTTCTAGTTTTAGAGAGCCAACACAATGAGTAAGGTGGACTTGGAAACAGTCCTGTCTGAGGTGGAGTTACTTATACATTAATTGTCTTTATTGAATATTAACAATATATTTAAACAAAATACATTTGCTGTTATTTTCATTCAGTATCCGTCAATGTACAATGTACAAGTCTAGTGTTAAAACTTCCAGTGTGCATTTTTACCAACTTTACGTTATCATGTCCACAAAATCTGGAATTGTTTGTACATTTAATAATATAATGGATAGAATTGTTGATGTTTGCTATATTCGGTATGTACTTAGTGACTTATGATTGAGCTTGACAGAAAAAGGGAAAAATAATCATCAGCATCTATGTCCTTCTTGTTACATTTACAGCTTATAGAAAATGCCATTATTCCTAGCAACATACAACAGAGCTGAACAGTTGAAATCTTAGCACTTTGCTCAAGGACTTGCCCAAAACCATTTGATTAGTAGTAAAAGCTTAACCACTAAGCCACCTGCTCCAAAGTGCTAAGCATTACAGCATTAATGCACATGTCTTTCTAGGCAATGCTTCCTGTTTTGGAAACACTTACAAATGTGAAAAAAGCATTAGTTCAGAGTAAATTTTAGGACTATGGATATAGGAGCTAGATTTCTATCTGACACCTTCTATGAAGTGTGCTCCTTTAGCACCTTTGGGCGGCTTCTTTGTAAGGAAGCACCATTTTTATTGACACTCTTTGAAAAACAACAACCACAAGGCATGCCACTCATGCTTTCCTCTGCTCAGTTCAATTCAGGAGGCAGAGCCTGCTCTATCTCCAACATGGCTCAGTCACTGCTGCCTCCACTCCCGAGCTGACACGTCCCTTCGCTGCTTGTTGTCACCACACACACACACACACACACACACACACACACACACACACACACGCATGCACACACGCACAACACACATGCTCCTCGACGTGCGACACTTCCAGCAGAGCACACGCCCACACACACACGCACCACCACAATGTGTGACAACTCTAGTGCGACACATAAAGCCACACACACACACAACCACACGGTGAGTTAATTCCCGCCCGCGTATGTTTCTTTGTCCACATTCGGCTGGTGTTAACCCAAACCGAGATGCCAGAGAGAGAGAGAGAGGGGGAGTGTGAGGAGCAAGAGAGGGAGGGATGACAAAAAAAGAAAGATAGACAGCAAGGGAAAATTGAGCTTCAGCATGTGCCAAAGTCAGGGCTGCCAGTCAGCGACACGTATTTTGACAATCATAGGCTGTCATCACTCTGTGATCAGAACTGTCAGAGCCGAGGCGGCCAAGAGATGAGCCGAGAACTGGCAATCCTCACTTTTCCTCCCCACAAAGCACTGTCAGGAGAGTCACTTCTGGTATTTATACACACATACGTACACACACACACACACACACACAAAAGCATAGTGCGAAATCAAACATGTCACCAAAGCCATGCAGCACACACACAAAAAAAGTGATGTACAGATCCGGTATTTGAAAGTTGGATTAGGCAGGTCTATCTAAAAATAAGCTACAGTGTGACATTTTAAGTGTTTCACACAAGTCCTGTCATATGCAACGTTTTATTACTGCCCTTATATTTGACTGGTAAAACACAAGCAAGAGAAAAGGTGTTCGCTTTCATTTAATTTAACATCATATGATTTTTCTGGTATGTTTAAGTATTTATATGCTGGCACTACAGAGACATTCGGCCTCAAGCATGTGCAATGTGTGTAATCTGTGAATGCAATCACCAGGTTCTTAGCAATTGTGGGCCTGTTCATTATGATGAGACGGGAAAGAGTGTGAACCAATCACCATCTAAACCAATGAATTGCTTTTTAAAACATCAGCTTTTTACTGAAACTATTAACAAATTTACTATGACACCCATAAATGAGTGGAATCAAAGTCTATTTCAGGCAATAGTGGCCTTTTTAAACAAGCATTTATGACTCTAATATTATTAACATTTATTGGTTTCTTTGGATGAATGTTAATAAAGAAGGTAAGGTTTTGCTGAGAGTGATCTTGCGGCAGTATGCGGTGCCTTGTGCTCATGGCCTACACATCTTCACTAAAAGAATCTCAGAACCACAGAAAACAGCATATAGCAAACCATTTAATCAATTCAATTAATAATTATAAAATTGATAGGAAAATTGGAAATTAATATCTGTTGTGTATGCTTTATGTTGTGGCCATTAACAGCTGGACAAATAAAAAAATAGCATGTGTAATTTAACTACCATAAATATTATGTCATACATTGCTTGCATGTTTTAAATGTACTTTTTCATGAATATTAATTTATTTTTCATTTACTACTGGTATAAGTAGGAACTTTGTTATGGCATGTGTAGTTTACAGACCACACAGACTAGACATGTTAGGTGTTACAGTTTTCTCTGGCAAATGTTTGTGCTCTGCTTCGAAGTTTAAAGTATATAAAAGAAGATATTGCATTGCCTGTTGTGGAAATTACTGTTTCTTCAAATGAACTCATTTCCTCTCTGTTGTGTGCAGTCAGCAATTTATGTTTATATATGTGTATATTCCATCATGCACATTCTACAGTGTGTGACTGTTCATCTGTGCTTATTCTGTACTTTGCCATGTACTTTATTAAAACAATTTGATTTGTGCAGTAAGTGAAAAATAAATCCATCAGTAACAACCATGGTGTTGCGTATTCCTGGTGGGACTGATATCGATAACAGATTAGGTTTTGTTTGGATGTTGTGTAGATTGTAGCATTTCAGTTGTGTTTTTCAGACTCATTTACGTATTGTTTGCATGCATTTGTCTTGTGAAAATACAGCTAACATTTATATTACACTAGCCTAAAAATACTATGTGACCCTGGTTAAGTCCAGCCAACATCCATTTTAGTCAGCAATCTGTTTATTAAAGGGTGCATGCATGCATTATGAAAGACTGGTGATCCAATTGGATTCTTAACATCATGAAGGTGGCGTCTGCATAAGAACAGAGGATGTCTCTTTCTGGTTTTAATATGGGTTCTGGTATTTGCATTTACATATGTGTTTGCATGTTATGCCTCACATACGTACCATATGTTCCAACAAAAACAACACTAAACAAACAAAAAAATCCATACAGCAGCAGGGTTAGATGAAAAGCAATGTTGTCGCGAGTTGACCATTCTCTGAGCCTTCTAATATAAATCAAATATGGGTTATGACTGATTACTACATTACTACACATAGGGTCAGTGTCAGCGAGTCATTGGTAGGCTGGGGAAAACCCATGGCATTAGCAGAACAGTGAAGACTACAGCTTAACTTTAGATCTTAACCTTTTCAGCACTGGCCTCAAGTGTTGCAAGTCAGCTGGGTCTTTTTCACTTAATGCCACATTCTGAGTGCAATTTGCTAGTGATTGGCTCATAAATGAGTGCATTACAGGGCTGTGTCATTTGTATAATGAAGAATACTAGCACAAATAGCCAACATAAATTGGCAAATGTCTTAGTTGGCTTTAAGCTCATTTTGTTATTTCTTCAACAAGATAATGTTTTAAATCACCTACTATAAAAGAGGGTGAGCATATCTACTCAGTAATAGCATTTTCTGCAATTATGAGCCAACCTGGGTAATTACCCAAGAATTGTACTCGGCCTTCCCACAGGAACATTTTTAGTGCTCATTGGTTGATCTTTTATACCTCAGGAAACTTAATGGTGATTCTGATTTATGTTCCATTAACGTATCAACTTTATCACAAATGTTCCTCCCTAAAAAGGAGACAGACATACTTTTGAGATTAAACTGGCCAAAGCTGAGTTTATCCTAATAAGTTTATTGCTGCAGTGTATTTTTTTGTTTCTTAGGGTTGCTGGGGTCTCGTTGCCAAATTCACTGAGTGCAAACATAGGTATAGCACTGACAGCATGTCAGTACCTTACGCAGTTCCGTTCATAGGTATTTGTTTGTTTGTTTTTTTGTTGGTTTAATGTCATGTTGGCTCTAGCCATTGACACCGATGGAGGAAAACAAAGTTTTATTGATATAAGTCATACACACTCACACTGGGGCATTGTAGCGTGACCAATTAACCTACATGTCAGAGGAAGCCCAAACAGACAGAGTTTAAACTAGAGATATCTGAAGCTGTTTGACAACCGCATAAACTGCCACCATGCTACCCCTAAGAAAATAAATAGTTACATTTCCATATAAGGGGATTTCAGATGTTAATCCCACTGGTAATCTAGGTAAAGATGCACATGTCAAAGCATAAGACCTGCTTAAGATCAGAATATTTAGAATCTAGCTGTAACAATTGTGATAAAGCAGTTCATTCATTCATTCATTTTCATACTTGCTTAATGGAGTTCAGGGTCACGGGGAATTGGGGCCTAACTACAGTATTAGCTCTGGATGCAAGGCAGGAACCAACCCTATTTAAGTTCTTCATTCTTTGCAGGACACACACATACACACTGAGTCTCATGAGAGGGACCAGCTGAACCACGTGTTTGGATATTTGCCGGAGTAGCCAGTGAAAACCAGTGTGGACATGCCAACATGATGCCCTATGAATTAGCTGAATTAGAATGAAACACACAAAGATAAGTACTTCCAGCACAAAGTGTTCTGTACTTTATAACTGGTGTTAACGCCAAGGGATTGAGATTGAAAGCAGGGCAAAAACAAAAATCAGATTGATGGTAACATGAGCATGAATGTAACGGATGAATCTAACAGCACTTCTAAATTAAATTATACATCGCAATAAATGTTAAATGTGTCAAATGTTTCAGCTTAAAGGCAATTCGATTTTATGTCAGTTGACTCAGATGCTGCGTCAACCTTAAGAAAACTATGGTATTATGGCCACTGACACCTGTTGGCATAAAAGACTATAAATATTAAATGTATTTTTATGTCAGGTAAATCTTATGTAGGTGTCATGTGGCCATATGTACATCCACTCTTGACTCCAAAGCTTTAGATAGAGAGATATTTGTGGTGCTCTGAATGAGACTTACTTTTATACTGTCTACCTAGAGAGACTGAAGCTGCTTTTTGATCTATGTGATAGACACATGCTCAACAGTGACTGGACACCTCCTGTAACACGGGTGGTAGATACAGAGAGTGAGCAAGAAATACGGTGCCATCTTGTTCATCTCTCAATATTCCCTCAGCCTTGTCTATCTTGATCTTGACAGCCTCTGATTTTAGTCTTTGGGGAATAAGGTAAGGTAGGGCCCCATTTGCTCCAACCACACAGTGCAGTCATGTGAATAGAACATTGTAACATTGTGCTTTGAGAAAATGAGAGCAGACAGGAGGGAGTGTAAGGGAGGAAAAAAGAGAGATGTGGAGTAAGTACCCAAATGTAAAATGTAATTTTAACACCAGAGACTTGCACTGAGAGCAATGGCCCTGATTGCCTTTAATACATACAGTATTTCAAAGAAAAGACAACATTTTAGTCTTTGTGTCAGCACCAGAAGCCTGTAAAAGCCATAATATGCTCAAATGATATAGGCTTGAATTATTACTACGCATAGGACAGCAGTAGGGGTGTATAGTGATAAAACAGATATAGTACATCACAAAGCTGTAATGTGACTGCAACACACTGCAATTATAAGTAAATGTCTTAGTAAAATATTATTGGAACCTAGTCTAATCAAAGGAATTCTTATTTTGTTTTTGTGTTTTGTTTCTTACAATAAAATATGATTCAAAAACAATTTCAAAACATTTCCTAAATGCCAGTGAGCAGTGGGAATATGGAAGATGATGCACATATGTTTGCTGAAAACAAAACCAAGCAGTGGTATTATATGACAGAGCAAGATTGTAGTCAAAACAGTTCAACGTTCGTAACCAGTAAGTCAATCCTACTAGGCAGAGATGAGAGGTGAGAAACAGAGTCAGGAAACAATGCGTGGTTCTATCACTGGAACAGCTGGGAGTAAACAGGAACGAAATGCTTGGTAACAATGTACGGGCATGATGACATGGGGGAAAACACCTGCAGGTGCACCCAAGACTTTGGGTGATCAGGCCTCAGCCACCTTTGGTTAAAATTCTATTATAGTACAACACGTTTCATGCTAGAACAAGTATAGTTTTTAGTCAGCTCCTGTTTTTTAGATACATTTTCACACTCTCATCTCATTCCTGGTCTCTATAGTCTCTTGTTAATGTACACGGTAAAACACAGGAATCTTGATTTTCTGTATCACTGACTAACTGCACTTGCACAAACATTGTTTCGTGGTTTCCTATTTGCACTGTCAGTCACCTTTAATGTTCATGTAAAGAAGCATAAGTATGTGGAGAATTTTTCCTTAATTACCTTGGAAACGTGTATTAGCCATATCAGTGCCTCCAACACAGTTTACTTGACACTTTTCTGATAAAGTGTCTTTATCTGACAACAATTTCATTAGTAACAATTTTGCTATTTTTTGTAGGAGCTTCTCTTTGCTCAGTGGTTACGCATTTATGTGCCGTGCAGAGCACACCATGCAGAGTGCAATTAGAATGGGATACAAGAAGCAGATTGTGTGATTAGCTACAACCTTAGAAAGTAGACATTAATTTCAGACACACTGTGATTGAGTATTGCCTTCTCTCGTATGCACTCAGTTACAGAAATGTAAACGATGGATGCTATTTTAAAATAAAACAGAACAGACAACAGAAAAAGATCCAGAAGTGTTTTCCAGATACAAAGAAATATATAAATAGACAAACTGAAAAAACATCCAGCCTTGCAATACTCACAACATTCATCTAGTTAGTATGTTTGTCCTAGAATGCATTTAAATATTGAAATATGATATGCTCTTATATTTTCTAATGTTATAACGCATTTTTCCATGTGTCTCATACTTTTTTTTACACGTTTTCAGCTACCCCTGCATCAAATATGGTGTCAATCCCCCCCAAAAAATCACACAGACACCAAGCATTTCGTTCCTGTATACTCAAAGCTGTTCCAGTGATCACACACTGAAATTAATTTTTTAATAGACTACACACTGGAATTAATTTCTTCAAATGGATAACATGATTTATATGGTTTAGGTTTAGAATTTCTCATTTTCTCATTTCTTAACCCCCAGAAATCAACTTGTTCTCTAAGAAGCTGCCATTGGATTAAGGTTTAGTCTAGTCAAATCTTTAGTTTACTTTTCAAGAACTGTACATAAAAATAGTTTAATTTGTATGCACTAGTGACTAGTCTGATCTCAGTCTGATAGTCAGCGTGACTTCAAAGGTGTAGGCAATGTTTAGCCTCTGTAAATGACAAGAACTAACTTTTAACTTCTAACTTTAATTAGCAATCTGTCACATTATAATCTTAAAGTGAAAAACATTTCCTGAAAATTCTTGCTTTAAGGGTTCACCATTCTCACACAATAATTAAAATCAAGTGACAACTTCTACTGGCTTATCCATTATTCACTTCTTAATGACACGCAAATGTACACACAGCATTCATATATAATCAATCAATAATCCTGTCATACACTTTTTAAATTTAAATTGTCAATCCAGTGTCATTTCTGTATTCAGTGTCCTGTAATCAGAAACAAATACTGATAATGGACCAAAGGATGACCAAGTCCAAATAGTGCACTGAATTAAATTCTGAAAGGATTAACAGATGCTTATATAAAGGGTCTTACAACTGACGTACAACCTGACGAGAGACCTGAACCAGACAGTTGAACGCCTTGCTCAAGGGTCCAACTGTGATAACTTGGCAGTGCTGAACCATCTGTAGTGAAATAACCTTAACCTAACAATAAGAGCTACCACATCACAGTTTACAATTGTATGCCCACATGATGCTCCAACAAAATTGGTCTGTGTAATAATGCCCGTGCCCCTGAAGCAGTTTTGACAGCACAAAAACTATATCACCTTCATGTGACTTACATGCACTTAATAATCACTAGCTGCTGAAAAATAAGTATACATGCACTTGAGTAATCAGATAATGAGAAACCTCCAGGTAGGGATTTCTACTTTGCTGGCTAATGCTTTCACAAAATATGTGACAAACTTTAAACTTCAATATTGAATTATAAAAAAAATATTTCCACAAGTATGTATTGAATTTCAAAGTGTTCGATAACCATTTAATTCTGTGGTGCGCAAAAGTCATTTGAAAAAAAAGTTAAATAAAGCCAAGTCTTTGGAATATGCAGATCTGGCAACCGTGAAATAACAATCACGCACATTCGTAGACCGAAAACACCAATTGTAATCTTGTGTCTAGCATACATGCTATGAGTAATCCAATTACCGGCCTAAAATCCAGCACCCTTTATCAGATTTCTTAGTCTGATTTCTAAATTGGAGTATGCTGTATACATGTGCACTTGAATAATCAAGCGCATGTAAACCCACCCAGCTGTGTCACTGCTGTGATAAGAATAGTCCCCAATCCAAACAATTTGTGGTCAGTTACATCCTGAGGTGGTCTCTTTGGCCATATAACGATAGACAGGAAGGGCAGCACGGTGGCACATGTCCTTCATGTGTCTGCATGGGTTTACTTCAGGTACTCCAGTTTCCTCCCACAAGACTTGCATTAGGTTAGGTTAATTGGTGTCTTATGGTGTGACTGTGTGCATAACTGTGTGTATGTCTGCCGATGGATTGGCGCTCCATCTATAGATGATCCTGCCCTTGCATCCAGTGTTGCCAGGTGGGCACCAGCTGGCCTGCGACCCCATGTGGATTAAGCAGAAAATAATGAATGAAGTTACAAGAAAGCTAACATAGAAACGGAGTGGTATGAGAACCATATACTGTATAATAACAGTTGAGCATACATGCAAGCACATCTACAAAAAAAACCCCTAGAAACTAGGTGACTATGCATGCACAATAACCCACAGTGTCTCTTGTTTTCTTATGTACACAAACACATCGGTTCACACTCACTTGCTTTTCAACTCTGATGTAACTTAAGAAGAAATCACCTCCCACTTCTTTATCACATGCGAGCACGTCTAGGTGCTGCAAAGCCTCCAGGTTCCTGTAACACACAAACATAAACAGGAGACATGACGCTGGTGCTGTTAAGTGTTTATCGGAATGGACCCCAATCTCCTGTCGATGTCTAATTAACAGGGCAGATTCGCACCACAATAAACGCGTATGCAGATGAGTTACGCGCTTGGCACTAATTTCGTCAAGCTCCGATAACAAGGCCGAGTTAATCTTCTCTCTTTTAACCCCGATTTTCTTGATCCACCATAACAAACAAACAAAAATAATAATCCTATTATTGTCTTAATAGCACATTTTGTTCTCTGAAGTGCTTTGTGAAGAAGGTTCTGTGGAGGAATTGTCTGTATTATGGCAGACAAAACTCGAAAATCAATTTTGCTCTATTGCTTTGGCTTTCTAATTGTCTGACAAAACCTGTATGTTCTTTATTTATGTTTTCTTCCGTATTTTATTCGGTTAGCTTTTTTTAATCTATAACTGTCTTTCCCTTCTACTTGCATGTCGATAATGAACACATCCTCAGCTTTAATATTAAGGAGCTTACCATGCTGTCACATGCTGTTAAATATTTAGAGAAACTATGTCTCATATGCCACATTTTGACAATTCTTCTGTCACATCAACATAACAATCTATTGAAGAAAAAGCCAAAAAAGTAAAATATAAATAGATTATTACCATATATACATAAAGTATCTTTGTATGTAAATTGATGATGATAAGTCTATTCAATTAAGGACATTTAACCACATTTACAACGCAAAGTGCTGAGTAGCACCGAGTAGATCGGTTCCAGTTTATTAGGAACACTTAATATTACTAAATATAGTATATTTACACGCAATGATAATTTTAGCAGGTCCATTTTTATCCAATCCATTGATAGACTGCTATAAGGAGGAAATTGGATTACCCATAGGAAACCCACATAGACATGGGAAGAACATGGAACATGGTCCACACAGACATTATCCATGCAAGAATTTGAGGTCTCTTGTGAGGAGTCATCGCTAACCACACTGCGCCCAGTCCACTACTGTGTCTACAATTACTGATAATCTGCCAGTCACACAACATTCCTCAATAGAAAAGGACCACCAGAGGATCACAGCTGTCCAGATATTACTCAAGATCTTTGCTGGATTGACAACAGCCTGCCAACCAGACATATCCATCCAAGAGTGTCCTGTGATGAAAAACTGACATTAAGGAATGGCTGGAAGATGACACATAGAAATAGATGAGCTACAGTCTCTAACTGTACACCCATGCTGAATATTAAGAATGTAGGTTTAGGGTTAGTGAGGTTAGGGTTGGGGGTCAGGGTTAGGTTTAGTCTAATATAGTGTGCAATAATTATCTAAGTAATCTAGTTTCTACATATAAAGGTAATATAAAACAGTTGATTTTTATATGGATTTATTTATGAATTCTAAGTTATGAGAGAGAGAAAAACAGAGAAAGAGAGAGAGACAGAGAAAGAGAGAGAGAGAGAGAGAGAGAGAGAGAGAGAAATGTTATGCTTTGATGAATTACAACTTATATCTGTTCTCAACCAAGTGGATGTATGATATAAAGTCATAGGTACAATTACACATAAATTTTTTATGTTTAAAAATACTGTATCTAAAATGTATGCAATCACATTGTGTAAATAGGGTATTTGATGTACACTGCTCACAAATATTAGGGGATTTTTAATTATAATATTTGTGAGCAGTGTATAATGAAGAATTCCATTTCATAGTCAATGAATGAAATAGTGCTGTCCTGTGGTTGGCCCATTCCACTTATTTTTTTATACCTACTGTACTACCAACCTATATAGTGTATTACCCTCATAAAATGACAATGCATGCATATATGTATGTACATGCTAGGTTTACCTAATAATCCGGAACCTTTTTTTGAGCACAAAGGTGCTCCTGTGCGCAATCACAGTTTGTGACAGAAATGAAGGTGTAAGAGTAAGCTGACATTTTCAAGGGCACGGACAGCTAGAGAGAGAGACTTGGAGCAGCTGAGATTGGCTCAGTGGCCGTTGTGTATTGGTGGGTGGGCAGAGTGCATTTACTTCCTGTCCGAGTGGCATAGAGAGCAGGATGCTGGCACAGGCATGGCACAGGTTATTTATAGAGTAAAGAGTGAAAATAAAAAACACTGCCAAGGCAGAAGTTGTATGATAATAGTGTGGCATATGGACTGTTTTGGGGTGAGACTCTACTAGCACCAGACTGTAAAATATTACTAAATGATTGACTTTCATCATGTCTATACAAATACACAGTGAATTCCAAAAACAATCCAAATGATTCCATTATGTGCTTTGAAACCCAAACTAAATACAACACTGGACCAGTTTCTGAAACTTTTCTCACTCATCCAAGAAGAGAGTTATTGTAAATATACGGCATGAGTTGGTCTAGGGTATTTATGGGAGGCTGAGGAGTGTGTATGTAGGTCAAAGGGAGGGCCTTTATGCCATGTTTAAAGAGATGGGTTGAGGGGTTTAGACCTAAAGGAAAATTTCATATCAGCTTTCACTGTAATAATGGCTCTTAATTACCATAATAGCCTAACCTATCTGATGTGTTTAATTAAGACTGTGCGGCTGGTACCCAATTAAAGGGTGGCTTAAGTCAATATTGTTCAGATGAATATCCAGACATGACTTGCTCTGTAGCAAAAGCTGTCTTTGAATATTCTGGTACTGTATGTATAATTTTATTTACACCTGAAAATATAAATGACCTGTCATGTCACATGCAACTATATGAAAAGCCACTGTGGTACAAGAGGTTGGCACTGTCAGGTTGTAGATACTGGTATCCCCGGCCTAGACTACAACTGTACTCTGTCTGTGTGGGTTCTTCCAGGTACTCCATTTCACTCTTACATCCCAAAGACATGTATTAGGTCAATCTCTCTAAAGTATCCCAGTGAGATTGTGTGCGCGTGCTGCCTCTTATACACCACAGTTCCCTGGAGCTCCGAATTTTATTCAGTTAGAATGAAAATGAATGATGATTGCTGCCCGGTCTTGGGCTGTCCATGCCTTGTGGCCTGTGTTGCCTGCTTCACAGTGCTGCCTCACTGCTCCAAGATCCCCAGTCCAATCCCAAGTGTGGAATTGACATCTCCTCCACCTGTCTGTATGGGTTTACTCCAGTACTCCTACCTCCCACATTACAAAAACATGCAGGTTAATTTGTGTTTCTAAAGTGCCTTTAGTATGTGAGCGTGTGTATGGGTCCGTGTATGTATGTGCCCTTTGATGGACTGGTGAGATATTTAGAGGGCTTTCATCTCGTGTACTTAACTAGGCACCGGCTTTCTCGCCACCCTGACAAGAATAAAGCAGATTATAAAATGAATAGTTGAATGAATGAATATTTGTGTTCATGCTTATTATTAAAATTAGGGGTCAATTTAATGAACAGGGGAAATTACCTGTATTGCTTCTGTACTAGTACAGCAAATAATCTCAGGAAGGCATAGAGTAATTTTATTTGCTGTAATATACTGCCCTACCCTATAAATAAGTAACTGCATATTTAAGATTAGCATTGTTACTCATCTGTTGGCAGTAATTAGAGGTTCTGCAACAGTACAAACCCATGCTCAGATGATCAGCTTTTTATTAATCTATATTTATTGCTTATGTGTAGTGGTAAACAATAGACAGCTACAGTATATGCGTACAGAGAAAATAGGTTATTGTTACTGAAGTACTCTGAAACTTTGTATAATTAAATAACACCAAACACCCATAAAAACTAATAATAATAACAATTATAAACTCTGATAATGTTTTCCTTTCACATTCTATGTCCACTACAATGGTTTAGTGCTTTGTCTAGGTTTGTTCCTGCCTTGTGTCCTATGCTGCCGGATAAGGGTTGTCTCTCCCATGATCCAAGAATTAAGCAGATAAGAAACTGAATGGATGAATGTACTATACATCCACTTTACCCTGTTATGGTCAGAGGAAGGGCTGGCAGTTGTCAGGGGATAATGGTGCAGGCGCAAGCAAGACCTGAACCAGTCCATTGAGGGGCCATCAGGGATTGCTGGTGCATCACCAGGGATGGAGTCATGTCCGGCCTGCCCTACTTCAGGCATGGTAAATCAAGCCTGTACAATATTTGACCTGGCCAGAAGGCTATTTGGCTGGCAGATAACTGTAGTGGTGTCTTAGCAAATTTTTACAATTACATTTATGCCATTTAGCAGACACTCTTTTCCAGTGTGAATTAATACAGTGTAATCACAATTACAATTACAAAGGGGGGATTTGAACCCTGGACAATCTGAACCATAGTCCTTGATCGCTAGGCTACCACAGTCCCACTACCACTACCAAGTTACTACCATACTCACTACCTCAACACACTAACTTAAAATGATAAACAGAAAAAACCTTAAAACAACCAAAAATATTGAGTTAAAAAAATATATATTACATTACACCAAATAAAATGCACTTTATAAAATCAATACAGTACAAACACTAAAGTTAACTTTCTTAAATACTCTTCAAGCTAACTGAAATAAAATAAATAATCGTATATGAATTAATTCTATTTATTTATTTAATTAAATATTTTTTTCCCCAACATTACCATTGCCAGTTAGTATATTGTAGTATGGAAAATGTGAGCTATTATGATGACGGTAGTTTTTATTTCCATTGTGCATAAATAATACTCATATACGTATTAATTAAGAATTAAATAGAATTTCTTATAAAACCCAGTACAATCCCTGAAACTAATAAAGTATTACAAAAATGTTCTGAATCAAATAGCCAAAAAGTATTTTATAGCATTTCTTACTTCATCATGCTTTGTTTTTATCCTTTTTCGAATATCAACCTCTAATCTCCTTCATTAGCAATCTCCTCTTAATTGTCAGACTTGCTTCACAGACGTCAGACTTAGCGTAAGCCGATTGCGATGTTGTCGGGCTAATTTGCTGCCGTATTAGCGCTGATGAGCGGCAGTGGAGGACAGGGCCAGGGGCTGGACTGGCAATTTGGAACTCTTTGATCCGAGCAGCACCCTGCTGACAGCACTGTGGTGATGCCATATGGAGAGAGCGGCCTGGACCTTGGACAAGCACTGAGCCCGAACAAAAACTGCCCCGTCACTTCCTAGAGGACAGGAAAACAACTTATTCATACAATCTGTGTGTTTATGCTCTGGAACATTTCGGACACGAAAACAGGAGCTGGGCTTTATTTAATTGACCAATGGTCCACTAACAACAACAAAAACAAACAGCAGCAACAGTACATAATTCTACCAGGGTGCACATAGAAACACTGTTTTCATAATAATTAAACGGGTTAAAGTAAACATGTCACCATATAATTGAACATTGCTTTACCCAAGCACCTGATACAAAAACTTCGACATCCAGTTTTTAGATAGCAGAAGCCTATTTCAAATCAATTTTTCTATTAGGAAATACTATAATACTATTAAACAACTACTTCCTAGCTTGATACTATATATCAAAAGCTTTCAATGTTTTAACGATGTAAACTGACATGGGATTTTCTGATTAACTGCACCACAGACGTTATTTTTTCGTGGAAAAAAATTTTCATCTGGAAGTACCTTTCTACTGCAAAACTACAGATTGAGAGATACTGTGCTCACGTAGGATAATCACCTTCTTTCTTACTGCTAATTACACAGAATTCTGACTCTACCATCTGAGTATCTCAGCAGAAATCAGACCAGTCAATCAGAAACTCATCAGACCAGGCAACGTTTCCATCTTATGTTGTCCAGTTTTGGTGAACCAGTGCAGATTGTAGACTTAGCTGCTTGTTTGTAGCTGGCAGAGGTGGTGAAATCTTCTGCTGCTGTAGCCTTCTTAAAAGTATAACATTATGTGCATTCAGATATGCTCAAACCACTTTTCCTCTGATTTCTGGATTTTTTGTACAGAGAACAGCCACTCACTGGATATTTTCTGATTTTCAGACCATAGACAAAGATACCATAAACCCTAGAGATGGCTTTGGGTGAAAACCCTAGTATAATAGTAGTTTTTGAAATACTCGGACAAGCCCATATAAGATCACATAAGATGACACGTTAATGAAAGTAAAAACCAAAGATGTCAAGGACTTCTTCTTCATAGAAAATGTGCCACTGAACTAATGAAGCGAATAGGGGTTAATGCTAATGCTAACCATTCATTTTATTACTTGCAGTGCTTTTTCAGTGAATTCTACTCCTGCTGTCAAAAAATAGCGCTGTGCTGCTTTGTTTTTCAACCTGCATAAAAATTTTTACAGCTTACACAGACTGATCTCACTGAGTGCTTAGTTTAATAATATTTACAATTTTATAACAGTGTGACTTTTAAATATTCTTCATATTCATATTTATCGATAAAATCTCCTTGAAAATTACTTGATGTCATGAACTGTCTAACCAACCTGTGGATCAGTGAAATGTTAATCTTTACCCTTTTTCCATGTGTAACACAATGGTCCTATTATGTCATGTTATGGAAATGAATAGCTTTTACTGTAATGTCTGTGGTGTTTTCTGTTGTTCCTCAAGATCTTCAAAATACTATCTCAAGCCACCTGCTCTTATCCTTCAGTGTATCATTTCACCTGGACAGACAAAAGGCCTCTACTGTCTACTAAAACATGGTGTGAGCCATGCACAGCTTCTCTGACCAGCCATACACTTTCCAGAATGTCACCGTCAAGTCATGTCATATGCTTAGAGGACAATGCTAAAGATGTCCGCTTTAAGCTGTCCTTTCTTATAAATATGTATTCTTCTAATTTAAGTTAAGGCAATTTAGAGCTGTGTTTGTCCTTGCTGCATTTCGTGAAGCAGAAATAAGCTTCTATTAAGTTTTTTTTGTCTGTTAAACATCTGTAGTCGTTAAAAACAACAGCAGTGGTGTAGCTTACATCATACACAGATATTTGCTTTATTGCCGCTAGAAAACCAACACACTTAAAATGTGTAATGTTAATTATTAGCTGTATATTTTGAAAGGTATTGTTTGGAAATCTTAATACAAGGCAGAAAACAACACAGAGGCTCAGTTCTGACAGGTGTGGTGGAAAAAAAGAACAAAAACATTATTATCCAGCTACTGCCAAAGTGAAAAAACAAGGTATTTTCTGCAAATGGCAGTCACATGAGCAGTTCAATACTTCTCTCTTCATCACACTGAATACTTGCCATTATAAACTATAGAAGCTG
>JAUZST010003933.1:0-16721 GCA_034779995.1 Parotocinclus haroldoi
TTGTAGCGTTTGTATCTCTGCTTAGTTTGTATTTTTGCTTCAGGAAACAGCTCATATGTCTCATTTAATATGCTATAGTGATTCAGACTCACTAGTACATGTTTCAGCTGGATTCTTGTGAGAACGTAATGTTCTTTAGTTTTTTGCCTGCAGGGGTTTGGGTGGGGAGCTGCTTGTTTCGTTAAAAGAAATCTGGTCTCTGAAATATAAAAGTACAGAGTAAATTGTAGCAATAAAAATGAGTTTACTTCATTCTTTGCAACTCTCAATGTAGCCTAAGCATCAAGTTATAGTCAAGGATGGTTAGGATAGCTTTTAAGTATATACTGGTAGCCCCCAATTATGTTATGGCAAAAATGCATTGTTAGCTTAAATATGCGTAAAAATCCTTACATTAAACTAGAGTTAGGCAAAATCATTAACCTAAAGCTTATTTTATAATAAATTAATAAACACCTCATGTAATTTCAAGAATAATGTATTGAAAGTGAAACCTGAATTCCTTGCTACATTTCCCAGTGCTCATTACTCATACCACATCATTCAATATGTCACACACTGTTCAGAGTTTCCCATTTAGTGCGAGAAAGTATCAGACAGTCTATTGCTTGCTTGAGGAAAAATTCTGAATTAATGATGAGGTTTATGCTGTATGTGTGTTTGCGTGTTATTGGATTCCTATAATAAAGTTTCCGATTTCACACTCTTTTCTTTTAATTAATTAATTAATTCTGAGAATTCATTTGAAATATTTATTCATTTGTCAAGTAAAAGAGGAAACTAATATTTATTTTTGGCTCCAATAATATTGTGACAAAGAATTGATCAGATTGGCATATGTCATAATGTCATGTGCCATCGTATTGTTCTAGGTCACAGGTGGACTTACACGGGACATTGGACACACAGGTGGAATTCACTGCTCACAAAAATTAGGAGATATTTCAAAATGAATACAAAGAGGATCCCACAAGAACTGCTGGACAATCTGATCCTGTCCATACACCATCACTGTCGGTGTGTTTTGGCAGCCTTGGTGTCCATAAAACCCTACTGAACAGTCGATGTATGGCCCTCTCGTCCAGTTTGACATGCTTATGGTCACCCCCATGAATATGTCACTTGTTACTCAATCACCATCATTGAGTTTGCATCTCATTCACATAATCGAACAACTCTTTTGGACTTTTCATTGTCTTTTCCGGTGCTCTTGTTTAATGAAATAAAACCCACATACCTTTGTAATTGCTTCATACCCATTTTAAAATATCACTTAATTTTTGTGAGCAGTATAATATAGCAGAATTAGTTCAGTTAGAATCTCTGCTGATTGTGCAGTGAAGAGCTGGATTTTTGTCCCTTTCATGGGATTTACATGCTGAATAGTGCTACATTCCTGCTGTTCAAAACCTTCAGGATGAGCCCATCACTCTGACACGTAGTTGACATGAACGTGTAGGCCAGAGTTGGTGTGTACTTTGGGGGAGGGAGTAAGCAGTGAACAAGGACTCCCGTACAGCTGTTCTGATTTCATTGCTCTGACAGTGTGTCGAGTGCACTGGCTTTCTCTGTTTTAGACTCCAAACAAGCAACGGGAGGTAAGAATTTTTTTCTCCTAGGTATTGGTTCGTGTTTAGAGTTTGAAGCAACAGAGCACAAGATGATGTGAGTTGTATATTTTTGCTATTTATTAATGTTTAATCCATATTATTATAATGTCAGCCCTTCTACTGAATGATTCATGTGCTTTGTTCATAATGTTATCAGCTGTATTATTCAAAATATTTTAAGGTAAAATTAATGTACAACAAAGAAAGGAAGTGCACATAACCTAAAGTCACATTTATTGTTTGTCCTTTGCATTATAAGAGGTCAAGTGTATATGACCCATTTAATAAAAGAATAGCAGAACTCAGTTTTGATCTCATCAAAGAAATAGACCTATGTTTATTACTAAATAATTTGTTATCCAAGGTGAATATTTTGATATGTTCTTTCAACATGATTAGTAAAGTGCTTTTAGGAACATTACTTTGCTTAGAAATGTGGGCGTGTTACTAAAGCCAGTATGGGTATGTGTAGGCTACAGGAACATCCAGGACTGCAGACATAGTGACTAAATCATGTAAAAACTTTATAAATGCAACACAAAATGTTTTCTTTGTACAGCTATTCAAAGTAAATGAGGCAGGGTGACCCTCGATTTTTGTGTTTTTAGGCATCAGACTGGGCTATTGTTATTTATTGACATAGTCTGTGTTTTGCCCTTCATAAAGTGGCACAACTGTCCTTCAAAAACCTAGACAAACTACCACGGAGATGGCCTGTAACATCTCACAATCTTTCAATGTTGTGACTTGACATGTCACCTGATCTGTTACTTTTAAGCAAAAAAAAAAATGTATCTAAAGCTAACACACATTCTGCCCATTATACCTAAATGAATAGGGCAGCAGATTTAAATGATCTGGAACACTGGTTATCTGGATGAGGTCAAACTTGCAAAAGGCATGCATCAGTTGGCGGTGAGACCACTTGAGCTTGAGCCATGTTGGCACACAGTGCCCTGCACAGTGCTTTATGTAACAAGCATTTCACAGAGGTGACAGCTGCACACCAGGAATCATGTGCTGTACGCACATACTCATACACACATGCGCAGACTGAGCACTGTGGGGAAGTCCAAAAATAAATCTGATAAATCCTCATGAAATTGTCATGTGGGACACTGCCCTAGTTCTACGCAGGACAACCCCCACCCCCCATTTAATCACTGCTGCTTCAGATTATTCTAACATTATAATGGCTTGACAGATGTCTCTCACGTTAAGTAAAAATAAGAATCAAAAGCAAAAGATTTTTACCATATCTTTAGAGAAATAGACTTAGCAGTCTAATTACATCTAGAAAATCAAATGGACCTGATGATGACCATGGTATTCAGAAATGAATATTTGTGTTGTATCACCAAGTCATATTTGTGTCCATAATCAGTTACAAAATGTACAAAAGCAGACATTTAGCTTCTGTTAAAATTAGGAAAAGGATATTGCCATTGATTACAGATAATTAGCTGATGCTTAAGCGTCGAGTGTCTGTAAATAACACTGTACCCTCATAAAGGAAAGGCATAGTATAGTTACAGTATAGTAAAGTTCACATGATTTGCAGGTCTGTACATGTGTGGGCACCATCATTCGCTCTAGGGCTATTTAGGACAATTGTGTGTCTCCATTTTGAGTACTTGTGCCCAATTAAACTCTTCAGTTCAGTTGAGGTTCACTCTTGCTCCATCCAATGAATAGACGGTCATATAGTTTTTATGAGGGCAGATCGGTGTTACCTTATACATACGTTCAAGGCCCAATCCTGGCTGTGTGTAGTTTGCATATTCTCAGCATACCTGCATGTCTTTCTCTTCCTCTGGCTTACTGTGCTGGTAGCACAAGTTCAACACAACCCTGAATTAAGTTAGGTGGGTATAGAATATGGGACGCCTGTATAGTGTGGTTTTCTCTGTAGGTAACCTTGGGCAATAATGTAAATTTAGAAATTATTATTCCCTGCCAAATGATATTATCATGTTCTACATTTGTTTATGGCCTACCCAATGTGTGCGTTACAGGACATACTGTCCGTTTTAGACACGTGACCAGCATACAACTCATGTTGTAAGTGAAAGTGATCTTCTGCATCAGTGCAAGAGCAGGAAGAATTATAACAGCAAATCTGAATCATATTTAATAGTCGTAGCAGTAATAATGATCATGTGCATGGTGTTAGTTGTGTGCTCTGCATGTTTCTGTGAGCTTGGGCTATCCTGAATTAGAATCCTGAATAAACCACATCTGTCCACTACTTCTGTTAGTTTTTGACTGCACAGAACTCATTTGTAATGTTTATAATTGCAGAAATTTTAGATTTTATGTAGCATTACCGTTTAAATAAGATTTTAACCATTGTAAATAGTAAAAAAAAAAAAATACTATGTTGTGGTCTGTGTTAACATTGAATTGTCGGTAGTCTTGGCTATTTAGTCAAAACTGATACACTATAGCATTTCAAGCTTTATGGTGTTCCAGATTCCATCAGAGACATTAAGCGTCATATACCTGTATATTCTAGATCACCTGAATTCATGACATATGTTGATGCTTTGAAATCCCTGGGCCAGACCTGTGGCCAAGCCTTTTTTTTTCCTGAGTAGTTTCCTCCATGTAGCTTATATTTAGTTAACAGATTTACTCCATTTACTTCTTAACGCATGGTCGTGAGCTTTTAGTGTATTGCCCATGCATTTATATTTGGTTAACAATCAGAAACAAGTTATTTTGGGGCTACCACTTTCTTTGTCCTTGTTTGTAAATGCATGCATGTCTGTGTTAGCTCTCAACGACATAATGGCTCTGACATTTAGTTTATTCATGAACCAACCTGTGCACACTCCAGTTATTGTTAAGGTGGGGCTTTAGCTTGTGATACTTTCCGTACAGTAGTGACAATGCAGATATTTTAAAGTAATTAGTGTTGTCGTATTATGAAAATGATAATTAACTGTTGCAATCGGCAGCAGAAAATTTTATTCAGTACAACCCTGAATCAGAAAATGTCGGGACAGTATGGATAATGTATATAACAATGCATATAAAAACAGGTACAGGGTTTTTTTTTTGTTTGTTTTTTTTTTAACTACATAATTTCATTGCATACAGTGTGAACCTGATAAAATTCATGCTTTTGTCTGAACTATATTTAGTTTTTTTTAATAAACCTCTTGCTGCATTTCAGACCTGTAACATATTTTTTTTTTTAAATAGGACAGGGTGTATTTGAGGTTGAGGTCAATTTGACATGTTGTATAGAAAATTTGAAGAATTTATATTCATGCTCTCTGGATTACCAGTGGTCTGTCTAATACTTATCCAAAAGCAATGTAGTTAGCAGTACATTTACTAAAATTCAATCATAAAAAAAAAATATATATATATATATGCACACACACACACACACACACACACACAAGAGGGTGTTGATATGGTTCAGTGTAAGTCAGTCAGTCATAAACACACATGACACATTTGGACCTCTGCCAATCTGAAGGTGTAGGTAAATGTGAGACTTCCTTTTTCGAAATGTTGGGAATCGCCTGCTGAAAAAAGGAGCCGCATGCAGTTTCATAACAGCAGTTTATGATATAAAGGCTTCTTAAACCAATACCCTAACAGTTCTGAAACAGAACACAACATATTTATTTTGCAAAGTATTAAAATTAGTGCATGGCGTTTTGCCATGCGTCCAATATTAAAGGATCAAGTCTCAGGACACCTAAATACACATGTAGATAAGCAGTACATGTTCAGTATACACTACTGTTTGAATGTTTGTGAACGTATTGCAGTTTTCTGTACTTTTGCATAAACATGTAATGGTACACTTGGTGGGTTAACGAGGCAGTTCTTAATCACATGTAGCTGTTGGTTCCCCACTACAGTAGTTATCCCCTCATTTTTGTGAGCAGTTTATTTCATTTTTAACAGTATATTCACTCCTGGTGATCAGCTTAATTATTGGCTATTTGCACCACTTATGTAACAACAGTTATGTCACATTGGTAATATTTCTCTACTTCTCTAGCTTCATTAGTTCTGAGGAAATGAAGCATGCTGAATAAGCAGCCAAATGTTTTCAGTCTTTTTTTTACTAGTATTAAATACTTATAAATGCATACCCTAACATGTTTGTGTTTTGCTTTTGTGTGTTACAGAGTGCAGTGTTTAGCTTGGAGGATGTGGATGACCCAGGCCTACTCATAGCTGAAGATAGTAACGATATCTATATCCTGTCAGGGGAGCAGAGCCGTGATCAGCAGAGCCCACCTGAGTCACTGCTCATTAGTGTTGCAGACAGTAGCGGTACAGGTTCTTGGCAAGCTGAGAGCCTGCCCGTATCTTTAAGCGGGCACGAGTCCTGGGCTCAGCTTGGTCCCATGGAGCCAGAGGACGCCAAAAGCTTGGATAGCGGTGAGGGTGCCGTCTCTGCAGAGGAGCGCAGTGAGAACAATTCCTCTAACTCTGATATTGTGCACGTGGAGCGTGAGGAGGCCGAGCTTCTGGACGAGGGAGGAGAAGTAGCTGAGGTGGAAGAGCTGCTTAGCATGCTTGGCACTGAGAGTGAGCTAGAGGCACTCAGGAAAGAGCTTCGAGATGTAGCCACTTCTACAGGACCCTCTCCTCCTCCAGGATTATTGGTCTCCTTAGAAGAACCACTCGTCATTGTGGAGGCACCCATCAGCCTGGTTTCAGCTCCTTCACCGAGAGAAAGTGGTTTATCTCCTACTGTCACTGCTGCTGCTGAAGATGATGTGAAGCTAGAATGCCTTGCTGCCCCCTCTGTTCCAGTTGCTGCTGTTCTTCCAGTGCCTGAACCTGAGCAAGTGTTTGCTCAGCCACAACCTGTTCTGGCTCCTGTGGAGCCACAGATACTAACTCCAGTTAAGTCACTTGAAGAATCAGAAATTAAACCCGAGGCACAGCCCGAACCTGTCCATGCAGCTTCAGTGTTCAAGGTTCCATTACAAGCACAGATTGTAGAGGCCTTTCCAGCGCACGAGTCGCCTCTTCAACTCCAAGCTGCAGCTCCAGTCCTGGAGTTGGATCCTGCAGTTTCATCTCATGCTGTAGCCTCAGTGCAGGAGGTACCATCAAACGAGCCACAGCTTGAGCAGCTTGTGCACAGAGAGGTCGTGTCAGCTCAGGAGCCCGCAGGTGCAACTCCAGCACACACTGAGCCTGCGGGTGAACCTGCATCTTCCTCAGAGTTCTCGATTCTTCTCTATGGTGGTGCCGTGCTGGTGGCCGTTGCTGCAGTGGTGGCTTATGGAGCTTACAGAAAAAAGTAGAAAAGGCCAGTCTCTGCTTCACATGATCTCACCACACCTCTGACCCTTTTTCAGGAATCGGGGCCACTGTGCCGCCAAAGTCTGTGGAACCTTTAGTCCTTTTGCCTGGAGCCATTATCCTGTAGTTTCCCATTATTTAGTTACAATTTATTACACATTTTGAAACTCATTTCGCATTACATATGCATTTGGGTTTTATTTTTAGATTCTGCATCGCTGACAGGAAATATGATGAGTAATTGTGAAAGTAATCTTTGGATCCCATTTTCAGCATAGCAAAGCAGGTATTGATTATACAAGAGTAATGAATTCATTTGTTATTTTTATGTGAAATGTATGATTTGCCAAGAGGCAATCTTACATATTTCAGTATCATCTATTGGTGTGTCTTGACTGATACAAATTATTTAAGCATAGTTTAAACTAAGCATTTGTGCTTGTTGAAGTATTTAAGTGCTTGCCTATATTGGAAATCATCTGTCCTGCTGCGCAGTTAGGTTTTTATGTCGTCAGTAGTTCTGGACCCTTTCACTGAATACAGTATGTTTCATGGCTACATTCACCCTGCAGGTAAAAGTGGCAAGGTTCCAATTTCTTTGCATGTGACATGGAGACCGATTTAGCTCTGTAGCATATGAAAATTTAAGAATAACACACAAACTACGTTCAGGTAACCCTCCCAATGTAGTATGATACACTCCTTCACTCTCCCATGCTACGTGAGGCAAATGTGGCGAGAGTAATGAGTGCTGGGAAATGGGAGTGTGTTTACTATTCAAACATTTCTTAGCCACTTTCGTATTTGGAACATAAACACAATAAATATCTAAATGTGACAATGAATTCATGCAGTCAATGCATACAGGTGTGGGTTAAGGGTCTCTGTCTATCTCTCTCTGACCCAACACCGGAAGCTTGGCAAAGGTACGATTTGATTTGAACGCTACCAGAGTACCAAACGCTACTGTACACTCTTTAACTGTAGAGTAGCACCGCTGCCTCACAGCAAGCAGGTCCTGGTTCAATCCGTATCTGTGTGGGTTTCCTCCCACATTTCAAAGATATGTTAGGTTAATTGATTACCGGTACTCTAAATTGGCATTGACTTTGTGACTTTTGACATATTGTGTGTGTGTGTGTGTGTGTGTGTGTGTGTGTAAGTAAGTAAGTAAGTAAAATGACTGGTTTGAAATAACCAGCTTGCTCAGTGGTGTTCCGCAAATGACAATCAGTTAAAAAACACTTTCAAAATCAGATTTGGCACACTTTTAGGAGAAATGTGAACGTAGGATCCATCATGATTATTCGATTACTCCAGAGCACAAAGTTTCGCTTCGGTTACCTGCCTACATTCTGTTTAAAATCGCCAAGTCAAACTAAAAACAGCCATTTTGCAGCAGGTCTGAGGCATACTTGCAGTTATCTGAATCTTTGATTAGCACCAATAAGGAATTTTGATAAATAAGGGATCATATTTTGTATGGCCAATCCACTGGCTTATTTTAATGAATTCAGTGATACAAGTGTTGGTAACATAACTCTACATGTTTAGACGTGTTGTTTTGCATCACTGAGTTCGCCTCATAAAAACAAGGAACTGAAGTCTCAGGACATGGCATGAAATGGAAAGCACCCGTTCTTGTTTCCTTACTGAATTTCTGTTTGGTTTCTCTATTGCTGTTAGCAGACTTTGCCACAACAAAATAAACTTCTGTTGTTTAACATGGACAAGTAGGTGTGGTCATTTTTTACTCCTGCTGCTGTTGTTTCATTACTTTCTCGGCTTGATTGTTTTGAGTTCGAGTCAAGTAAGGTTTTTTTTTTTAAATAGTTGAAAGCACTACAGCATTTAGCCTTTGTCATGTGTGGGAAACACAAACTATGTTCATACTTTGTCTTATTATTTTGTTGTCAAATGCAAATCTCTCTCTTTGTTTGCTTTACTGGAACCTTCTTTAATGGCCTTCCAGCCACATTCATATTGAAATAAGCACAAGCTTCAAGTTGAAACTGAATCCAAAATCCAAACTGTTTCCAGAATTGTTTTCTGTTTTGCAGATGAAGAAGTAGACATTTTACATTCATTGTGCAAATTTCTCTATTCAAACATATGCTTAGATATTTGTGAAACCCAGGTACATCCACCAATAAGATGCCAACACGAGCAACAGATATTGTGATGTGATATTTCTGGGATCCAGATCTAGAGCCATAGTCAGAAAGATTCTAAGAATCATCTAATTTAGCTTAGAAACTCCTAGATAGGAGTTTCAGCTCAAGAGTGATTCAGAAGCGATCTTAGAGCGACTCAAGCAAGGAGAATACAACAAATCTCACTGGGGGCAGAGCTTACTAGGCTGCTAGCAACACTGCATTCTTTTGAACACATTTTTGTTAGCTTACTTTATTGGATAGCATATGAACTGGAGAACATGCGGCATCGCTCTGTTTATATATGACTGCTGCTGTAGCTTATCTGTTTACAGATTGGTGGTGTTGATTCAGATCCATTTCAGTATTACACTGTTGTTTCGCTGGGTAGACTTTAACGCATCTCTAATAAAGTCAACCACAAACATTATTCCTGCACGATCAGTTATTTTGAGTTTGGAGAACATTTCTGCTGCCTCATCATATTCCTGTCATTAACTCTCCTGCTTAAGCCTCCTACAAGTCCTGAATTTTCACCTTAGGAGCTCTTTTAGGGGTTAAGATGCTTCATGATCCAACTACACGTATGCTAGCCTAAGATTTTTCTTAAAATTTTTGTCACTGTTCTTATCAGCGTCTTTAGAAATAGATTCAAAGTCTGGTTAAAAGTAGCAGAGTTTACTTCCACCTGAACACTAAACACTGTGCTAAGTTCCTGAACCCCACAACCATGACTGTGACAAGATAAAACATCAAGACTATCCAAAGCGTCAACACTGAGGGTTATATCAAAACTTTTGTGTGTAATCAAATAACCTAATGCATGTCTCTGGCCCGTGGGAGGAAACAGAGGAACCAAATCGCCTTCCCAGAACCTTCTTGCTGTAAATTGACAGTACTGCCCACTGAGCCACCTGAAACCATACTTAGCATGATCTCACATTTGTGGCTTAGTTTGCTTCTATTCATCATCATTTTTGATTTGGTGATTGAGCCACTAGTAAAATTCTCAGCATACTGACTTTACATTTAAATGAAAATGTGAACTCTTTCATTGAAACCTTACTTTGGATTATATCCTGTTCAGGGTTGTCCAGATACTAGATCAGAATTCACAGGGTGTAGATGAGCAGGTACCAGGAAATATTGTACCAGTACATTGTACCCCACAGGATAGCACTGCAGAGTGGCGGTATCATGCTTTTAACCATTAATATCTGGATATACATTTAATCCTTGTGTGACTTCAAAGTGGCTGTCTTGTTCAAATGGTTCATTTAACAGATCACTGAACAGCACCTACAGAAAAACAATGCAGGTGTACCTTAAATAACGGTGCTCTCACACCATACAATTCACATGTTTAATTCGGCACGATTGAAAAAGCCAAAAAAAACAAACAAACAAACAACATTTTCACAAAAAAAACATCTCCCTTTTCATTTAGCTTCAACAATGACAAAAATTGATTATCAGAGAAATTTGTAAGCAGATTCCTTCTACACCCCCGAACTAGAAATCCACCTGCAGATTCTGCACTCCTACATATAAATAAAACTCCCTAAGTAACAAAGTAAACAAATAAACTGTAAGCACGCAGTATCAAAGTAAGATGACATCCTTTTGGAATCAAAGACCCAGGTGGACAGCCCTGGGGTTATAAGTGGAATGATGTCACCGAGGTCTGGCTGGGAAAGTGTACTGCAATATGATGTTCCACAGGTCACGAAGAAAGGTAGGTGCACGTTCACACACTGCCTTCATCAGTGAGAAAGTCAGTGCCATCACCATTCGCTCATTGTGCACACCAGGCACGTCCTTCAATAAGCCATCCACAACCTCAGACAGGCAATGCCACCAGTACTGCAAAAAGCATCCACACACAAAAACAGATTAAAACCTCTGTCTCTCTCTGTCTCTCGCCCTCAGCCTGTCTCCGTCTTTCTCCCACTGGCTGCAAACGTCTTGACTCTTTATATAGAACTTGCAGTTTTTGTAAAGAAGCATTTATAGGTGCCAACAAAGAAATCATAGTAAGGTTTTCTTCACAAATAAGGAATTCAATAAAAAGGCGTAAGAGTAAAAATGTTTCTCTTGGGAAACACTGAGCATTCATACCTCTTACAGATCTGGTACACCCCTTCATTGAAACTCAGTGGCTTCTTTCATCAGGATAACAGACAGCTATTTATTTCCATTTACCAGTATGGGGAGACCAAAAACATAACATTCTAGACAAAGGCATATTCTTTTTCATTTACCACTACACTACACAGTTGTAAATTTATAAATAAAATGTGTTACATGAAATAATTCACAGACGTGAACATTCTCAGATATAAGGATTATTTCATTGAAGAAAATACAATATATATTTTATTAGTTTGCTGCCAAGCAAATGAACATTGTGCATGTTCCACTCTGAAATCCTGGGCCTCACGAATAGAGGAGCATGTGGTTTTATAAAAAAAAACACTTTTATGATGCTGTGTCAGCATTTTCAGTGAAAGTAATACAATTTCCTCTGACTGTCCTGATCTCTCTGTGAAGGCAAATCTTGTAACATTTTGATATTTTACAATCAGAAAATTGTTATACTGTCCAGCTCGTATGCTGACAAACAACAGCAAGACTGCCTACTTCAGCTAAACAATAAACAAGTTTGCTTATTGTGCCTTTACATTAGTGATTGATTGATATTGGGTTTTTTAATGGCTGATGACAAATTTTAGAGAGAAGAGCAACCAATGGCAAATATGGAAAAATAGCAAAAAGGTGGAAATACATGTAAACGAACAAACAAAAAACAATGTCCCAGTAAATCATGTGGTCGCAGCATCTTTGTGTTTTTAAAAGCAGTCTCAGTTAAGAGCAGCAAGTTGTAACACAGGAAACTATAGTTTCTCTGCATTTTCTCCACTATTTACAAATGATCAAAAATGATCTCACAATGGTAGCGACCAATATCTGCGCACAGACTTTACACTCAACTAGTGTAACAGAAATAAAACCAAAATAACCATACAGTGAAAAAATGGGAATGAGGCTTCTAAAGATTAAACACACCTGTGGAGAACAGTTTCTGAATTTATTGGTCAGACGATCTGCAGCTTGAGCCATAACGTTTTCACTAAAATCATCTGCAATTCTGATCAGCTCAGCAGCCACCTCCCTTACAGCATGTGCATCTTCGGCAGAAACTAAAGACAGACAGACAGACACGTACATCAAACTGCAAGTCTGGAAGCTTAAGAGCCCTTCCTCACTGGTCATTCACATCTCTTGGGACTACGTCAGCCTAGCGGTTAGGGTACTGGACTGTAAACCTGATGATCCAGGGTTCAAATCCCACCTCTGCCAAGCTGCCACAGTTGGGTCCTTAAGCAAAGCCCTTTCATAAATATAATATAAACGGTCTTGAGATGGAACCAAGTGTTCTTTTTGGGAGTTAACCCTGTATATTCCAACAAATTAAGCATTTGGCACTTGGTGGTTCAGCTACATTTTGCTAGTCTACCACCATAGTTATTTGGGCTCAAATCCCAGTGGTGCCTTTGAGCTCGCTTGAGGCCACTGTGACTGTGTAGGGCATCCGAGTACAGTGAAATCATTATCATATTTGAGAAACCATCCTCATAAATGTATTTATTGTCTTATACATTTATCTTCTTATATATTTAGTTCCATGGGCATCGTCGTCTTGTGCATTCAGACATGCTCTCCGTCATACCTCGGTTGTAACAAGTGGATATTTGAGTTACTGTTGTCTTTCCAACAACTAGACCTCTGGCATCGATCAGATAATTGATGCTCACTGGATATTTTCTCTTGTTCGCATCATTCTTTGTAAATCCTGGATTTGGCTGTGTCTAAAAATCCCAGCAGCAGATTCTAAAATACTCTAACTGGCCAGTAAAGCACCAACAACCATGCCACATTCAAAGTCATGTAAACTGATGCTATCAACATACAGTGAGGGTTCAGTGAGCAATCAAATTCCTCAGCTTTTCCTAACTAATAATTATTGAATACAATTTGAACAGCTTTAAACGCATGACAAATGTAAATGGTTAAACACCCTATTGTGGCAATAATAAAAAAGTGATTCTAACTGTACAAATCTACTTCACCCTCATAAGATTAACCTATAAAAAATTTTTTTTTTAAAGAGCTGAAACATACCTGGCAATGCAAGGTCAACTTGAGGACCAAAGTCTTGGATCAAACCTCTGGTTATTGAATGTCCATCTGTTTCCAGCTCACCATCACATTCAATATCCGAATCAAACACATAACCATTGGTACACACTATGCTGTCAGGAAACACACGTGAAACTGATCTGGGCTGTAGCCGATGTCTCAAACACTCGATCTCTCTCTGAAGCTCACTGTTCACACATGGTCTCTGTTGCAGGAAGGTCAAAAAGATGTAAGGGGCTGGCGGAAAATTATCAATATTCTCATTGACGTCCATCATTCTGCTGTTCAAAGGCTTGTCTTCTGTAAAGTAAATTTGAAAAATTACAACAAGAAATAGCACTTGCTGAGTAAATACAGCTTGCTATTTTACAAAAACTGTAACTATAAGCAAACCTGCTAATAGTTTTATATCTATGGAAGCATCATAGTTGGACAATCAACCAAAAACATCTTCCCAAATGTAACATTTAGTTGCCAAATTAACATTTATAGAGTGTCATCGATAGTTATTGAATAACAAGGGTAATGCAGGGTTTTTTTAAAAAAAAAAAAAAAGAAAAAGCTGAAGCAAATCAGGAAGTCAGAACACAAACAAAAGTGACATGCTGCAACAAGCTGGGTAATGTATTCCTGAAGGGCCCTGGTCGTGACACTGACTGTGTACTGTACATAGCTGCTTGAGGTATTAATATTTTATTAATATGTTTTACCCAGAATGTCTGGTATTAAGTTTAAAAGCAGTGATGATCTTGCCAAGAGTGAATAAACTAAAATGATCGCCAGTGAGATCAGGTGTTAGAGGCTCACAAGTTGAAATATGTAAGACTAGACTAAACTTACAAACTCTGGGATGTGCGAACCCACTCTGCAGATGGAATGAGTTTTTATCTATATATACATATATGTACTGTATATTAACATATACATATGATATTAGAAATACAGCAGTGTGAACCAATTATCACGGGGTGTGCACCATGCTGGTTTTTAAATCCCCAATCCGTCCACCCCCAGAAATGTAATTGAAATAACCAGATTAGATTAGATTTATTCGTCACATATACATTTTAGCAAGTATGAAAAATCCCAGTGGTGCCTTTAAGCTCGCTTGAGGCCACTGTGACTGTGGAGGGCATCTGAGTACAGTGAACTCATTATCATATTCAAGAAACCATCCTCGTAGATTAATTTGTTGTCTTATACATTTATCTTCTTATGTATTTAGTCTCATGGGCATTGCAGTGTTGTGCATTCAGACATGCTCTCCGTCATACCTCGGTTGTAACAAGTGGATATTTAAGATAAGATAAGATAAGACTTTGGTCCACATCAACACATCCACATTCCAACCAAATGGTATGAAGAAGAATGAATAAAAAGTTCAAACAAAAAAACACGGATCATATAATTAACATTGCCTTTAACCCAACACGTCCACGTCAACGTTACTTATCTTAATTGGCATTAACATTTTAAATATTCAATTATGTGGACAAAAGCAGTCAGAGGCCTACATCAGTCTGGCTTGGCTAATAATTCATCCCACAGGTTTGCAGTGGGGTTGAGGTCAGGGCGCTGTACAAACCAGTCAACACCATCACATCAACACATCTACATTCACCAAATCGTTACTGCATTGTTTAAGACTGAAATAAATGCCGTTTCTTAAGAGGTTATGGCAACCTAGCCGGCTAAGTAAACGGACTTATTCAATTCGAAATCGTTCATAGAGATTCTTATTTTAATTATACTGACGAAAGTGCTGAATTCGTTCATATACATATGTATTTATGTATGTGTGTGTGTGTATACACTGCTCACTAAAATATCTACAGAAACTACACAAATTACGGGATATTTCATTTTTGTCACGTGTAGATAACGAGAGGTATTTTAACAAGTTGAATCCAAATTATGTGAATTCCCACGAGTCAACATTACGGAAAGTCGTTAACGGTTTATCGTCAACTTTTCGACGATAAACATTGGTATATACTACGTAGCCAGCGTTATCTAAATTAAATATGACGAGCGTAACCTTTTTATGCTACCTTCCTTGTGTTTCTAAAATCCGATAAACATAGCTATACTTACTTAATCCTAACGTACCTGAACATGTTTGCTATTTTATATCTGATAGCTATAAAGTAGTAGTAGTCTTCCGATTTAATTTTCATAAAGAAGTAACACCGGCTATGCTAAATCATGTAGTATTACATAATCAGCTGGATCAGCAAAATATGTTATATATGCAGTTAGAGTAAATTGATACGCGAAGGCCAGTAAATTCAGTTAGGTAAATAAACACTTACATTGTTTAGTGCAGCCCTGTCTGGCCTGCATTAAGACCATGAAGACCCATGCAGCACAACCACTAAATCCCACACGTTTTTCTCTCTCCAGCTCAATACAAAAGCAAAGTTTTGCTTCCACACCTCAGGGAAATCGTCATGAGTGACGTATTTCTGAGTAGAAAAATATTCGCCTTGATTTTTTTTACGAACCTTCCCCACTAAAGTGTATGTAACAAAGAGCAAACGCGTTTAGAGCTAAAGCGCATTTTGTGAAAACTGATTTAAATGAAATTTAAAAAATACAACACAGCTAAATAATGGACTCTTCCGATTGGACGTGGCTGGGGATGTTAAGGAGTGTTCACTTCCAGCGATTAGCGAATTTTACTTGAACCATTGAGATTGTTAAAGTGGAGCAGTCTGCGATAGTCTAAATACTAAATCGATTATCTAAAACAAGTGTTGTCTTTATCCTGATTAGTACCTCTTGCCTAATTTCTCAATCGAAGATCTATTTCATTACAGGATAGGGGGAAACTCACCTTGCGTAGATCCTGCCGAATTTGCCTCAGCGAAAGGTTTGAATTTAGTACAATTACGAGCTTGAATTTATACTGTGGAGAATGTTGGAAAGTCCCAAACACACAGGAACTCAGAAGGGGCGGGAAGTGTACGTGAGATAAGCCTTAGTATGTGCACTCACTTCCAGAAAATTGACTTAACACAGACATTAAAAATCTTTATTTACAAAGATAAAATGTACTTAAAAAATTGAAATCCAGATCAGCAACAACTTGCGTGATAAAAACAGTCAAAAACATCTTCAGACCACATTTATCTACATAGTAGGCTGCCCTTTGATCTGAATGTACCCAAAGATCAGCATCCCAGAGCACCAAAGCTCATGGAGCGAGCCACATTTCTCCCCACCAGCCGCAGCCTTGTCCTAGGAAGTGAGCCAGGTTGAGTGTTGGCACATTCTGAGGAGACTTGTGGTGAAACAGCAGCTAATCGAGCCTCCTGGAGTTCCCTGGAAAAGAAGGGGTATTAATTGAAAAGCAATTAGATCGCCATTGTTACAATCAGTAAAAATAAAGCGGGTGTATATATATATATATATACACACACACACACACACACACACACACACACACACACACACACACACACACACACAC
>JAUZST010003934.1:0-16720 GCA_034779995.1 Parotocinclus haroldoi
ATCCAATTTGTGACGTATCGGTGTAAAGCTGCTTTGTGAAAAAAACGCCTTACGAATAAGAGTGAATTGAACTGAATAGAACTGAGAGCCTGCAAAAACGGAGAGACTTTGAGAAATGATCACATTGAACTCTGGTGGCAGCCTTGCAAAGATAATGTTTTTGTTTATCCCCTTGTTACCCTCGTGCGTGTATTTCATCTCAGTGGTAACTCAGATGCTTTTAAGTACCTCATTGCAATTGCTGAACTGCAACAGCTACACGATCAACATAAATATGAATCTTATATTTAATGCTACGGTAAAAGGTTTAGGATGCAACTTAAGCGTATGCCGCAGGCGCTCAAAATATACAGAAACAGGTTCTTCTGCCATTAGCGTTAGCATGTACCTCCTGTATACTGCGACCTCTGGGATGTTTGAGGAAGCTCAATAACCTGGTCCCTCTAACGACACGCCCTAAACAGACATGTGCTCTGATGATCAAGATGATTGAAATGCAAGTTCATTGACTTCCAACTGGAACATTTATTGTGGCTTGCTAACTGGTTGATTTCTTGTAAAACGTCTCTGTATATCACATTGCAAAGTCTCGTCTCACTCCAAACCCACTCCAAAAAGTCCATGCATAAACATTTACAAATTCATACATTTATGAAACCCTCCCAATAAATCTTACGCCACTTACGCTGTTTTGTTTGGACCGGCGGTAACGCAGAGCTCCAGTAAGCATTTTTATTTACACCTTCATATCACTCCGACTCATCCGTGGATTATTCACATATTAGCGTGGAGATTAAATGATTATGGGCTTCAAATAAGACGCTTTATTTTTGTCTCATAATCACTTTTGCTCATGAAAGCAACTTTAACTAGGATAATTACTTTACTAATATTATACAAGTAAATTAAGCATCTATTTAAGCATTTAAAAGCAGACACTGGCAATATTTCTAAGCATTTATGTCAGTGCAGTTTTCTTTAGTTAATACGTATTACGGTGTAGTGCTCAGTGTGTTTGTGACTTCTGAAAAACAAACAAATAGTTCTAAGATATTTCTACTGGGTGTGACAAAGGGAGCTTCGACAGATTTCCAGACACAGATATGCAATATTGGATCGTCTTCCTCAATAAATAAATGAGCAATCCTAATATTTTTGTCTCATTTGCTCAACTGGGTTCCGTTCATCTACGTTTAGGATGTTAACAACATGGAATGATGTTTATTATGTCATGTGTTATTTGTGCATATGTTATTTATGTTAAATGTTATGCCTGAATAAATAATAGTCATTCCAATATAGGTATAGTACACTGCTTACAAAAATTAGGAGATATTTCATATATCATTTTTGTGAGCAGTAAATATTAAATAGGGTTACTGTGTTAAGCCGTTATTTTAACTAGTCTGTTGCTTTGAGTTTATTTAAACATTACCATGAACATTTACATTCAGCAAAATGATGTCTATGCTTGTGTTCCATGAAACAGTTGATCGAAAATGATAAAACTATTTTAAACTGGTATGATCCAACCTAACCCCTCCCCACAAAAAAAAAAACAGCCCTGGGCATCTGTCTGCATCATTACACCATCCTGTCTGGGCTGAACTGTGAAACCTGGGCAGGTGGGGCAGGAGGTGACAGTTGGGGCAATTTATGGTAGTGTTACGTAATGGTGCAACCCTGAAATTCTTACTTGGCGCACTATAATGTGCTCCGCCTGCTTGCTTCTGTACAGTCAGGAGTTACACTTAACCATTCTCTTTACAGTAAATACACTTCAGCATTGCTGTGTTCAGTGTGAGAAACTGCCATTACATTCCTAGTATTTTATGGTTGCCTGTACCAGGAATAAGCCACCATTCTCAGACACTGTCAGCGCATGAGGGCTAGGTGCGACTCAAACAAGTAAACCAGATCCATTGGTTCGACTTTTTATTTTACTGTGGTCTTTGCCACTCCTGACAGAACCCACATGCCGTTTTACAGCCATACGGGTTAATTAAAGGCCCTCGGTAGCCAATAGGAGAGCAGTGAAAAGAGATGCTGGTATTTGAGCGAAACTTTAGACTTTTCTTCGTTCTGAAGGGGCAATCATTTAGTCGCCTTGAAATCGGACCCTTTTAAAGACCTAAAAGCTGCAGGCGTGGCCCACACTCATATCTATCTCTCCAAATTTCTATTAAAGAAGACCATAACTAAATATAACCTTGGTGAGTCCGTGCCAAATTTGTGCTGCGGTCTGTTGACTCTGGACATTGCAGGTGCCTGGGAAGTACCTTCCTTTATCAGCAAGACTATCTAAAGCAGTGTTGCATGTAGCTGAGTTAGCGCCTGCTACATGTGGGAGTGGAAGGTTATCACCTGTATCCATCTAGACTGATATTAAATGACAACAAGGACAAACTTACTGCTTGTCAGTTCAACTATTATTAGTCCAAACGTGCTAAAGGGCATTTTGTGCTCACACAACAAGAACCCCACAAAGAACTTAGCAAGTCAGCATCCAGGTGAGTGGAAGGACAGCTTTGGGTTGATGCAGGATCATGGATCATCTTTGGTAAAGTCGAACATGCCGAGCATCCTAATACAGGATGTTTTCATGTTTTAATACAGATGTTTCAGTTCTGCTCTTGGCAGGCTGGATTCTGGATTAAAAGCTTTTTTCTTACTTTATTTGCTTGTAATCTTGCAAGCAAACCAAGGCACACTGCCAACAATCTCCCAACGAAAAACCTTCTATGCGTATACAGAAAGAGGGGCATCGCTAGAGTGGGCGACACTGAGCCATGGATGAGAAATGGAGAACATATTTTTTAACAATTTATATCATTTGGAAGGCGCCGTTATGCAGAGCAACTTACAAATAGTTTTACACTCCGAACAATTATGGGTTAGAGGTCTTGCTCAAGGACCTAACAGTGGCAGCTTGGCTGAGGTGGGATTTCAACCCTGGACCTTCTGGTCCATAGTCCAGCGCCTTAACCGTTAGTCTACCACTGTCCCGCTTTAGCAGTTTAATTTGTGCTTTTGGTAGGTTATAATTGGCTAACCAGAACATAACCACAATCAATCTTTACCTCGCCTGCAACGTGACTGAATATCTTTTAAATATTTGCAGACGTCCGTTAATTAGGCCTCAAGCTTTCAGAAAGACGTTGGTGCATTATGGGGAACACAGTGCCTGTAGTGAATCTGCATGGTGTGTCCTGTAGTTCTGCCCAGAAATCCAGGATAAAATGGATCTCTTACCCCGTAAGCTTACTGGGGCACTGCAGCTTTTTACCATACTCTAAACGTGTGGGTACGTGACCATATGAGCGTGTACTGCGGGAAGACGGGAAGATGGTGGTGTATTAATTGTTTAGTGGCGCTGGTGTGTTTCTCATTTCCTCCCTCTCTACTCCAGTTCATACATGATCAATCGTGTGATGATTGGGAAGTAATGATGTGGAAGAGTAAATATTTATAGATTGGTAATGAGTACTGGAGGGAAACCCAGCCCCCCCCCCCTCCCTTTGACCAACACACTACAGCTCCGCCCTTAAAGCCATAACATACATTCCTGTGCAAATCTGGATTTCATTGACGGCAGATCCAGTCTGCAATGGTATCGTTCTTGCTATGCTGGTTTATGTAAAATCCGCTTTCTGGCACTGAGGAGGAACAAGCATCCCCTACTTGTTCACACATCACCGGCAGATTGGTAGCTGAAAATGACTTTATCTTTAGGTAGAAATCAGGCTAATCTCCACAGAACGGACAGCTGCTATACAGAATTCTAAGGCTATGGCTCGCTATTTATTGGAGACGCAGAAGAATTGAGCGCTGTGTAGGATTGTGTGTCGTTGCTACAATCAGCTGTAATTTTGCTTCGTGTCATTCACAAATGGATTCGTTCATTTTCATATGATCCTTTAATAATGATAAATGCTCCAGCAATCAGCTCCGGTCCTTCAGAAAAGACCCTGGGATCAAACAAAGCAGGCTGGCTTGTCTGGGCTGCCTGTTCGCCCTCATCTTTTGCACCTCATCAGCAGATCACTCCTGGTGAAAGATGGTAGGAGCTTAGGTCTGCATCAAAAGACATTCCTCTTATTCCTAAAAGACAGGGGTCTCTGCTTTCAGTCCTTAGGCCAAAGTGCATACATGACCTCCCCTCCTCCCACACCTCAGCCACTCCCCCTGGTCTACCACACAGGCCTTTCATGAGTGCTCCAGCTCAAAGCTTTGCCGCTCGTGAGAGGAAGTTTCCAATTTCAGCCGTGCATGTGGGAAAATATGTACGTTTCTGAGAGGACCTTTTGTCTCTGGCCATAATGGCAGCAATTGGAGTGCAGAGGTCACAAAATGCAGTGTGTCACTGACACTAAGCAGGCATGCATGCGGCATTTTATAAGGGCGCCCCCTCCGCTGTCAGAAATGCCGCCATTGTTGACGTAATAAAATATTGCTCTACAACTTCGAGCATTTACAAAGGTTAAAAACATGGCCCTGTTCTTAAAAGCACAACAGGCTACATTTTTCAAAGCAGACCAGAAGCCCTCCCAGTCCTGGAGTGGGATGTCATTATTTCATTGCACTCCTTGCCTTGGCAGTAGGGGCCAAGGGGGATAGTGCTTGTTTTTTTAACCCTGAAGCCTAGGGGTGGCAAAACATGGCAACAAAGACCAACCTGTCCAGTCTCACCCTATAAAAACACGCACGGGCCTCAACGTGATGATCACAGACCGGGCTGTGGCTTAGATCACCCCCAGACCCAGAAAATCATTTCCCCATTCAGTCATTTTCTCCATACCATCTAATTGCCTAGCAGACCCGATGCATGAAAGAGAAAAGAAAAAAAAAGCAACCTTGTAAATTCCTTCCACACAAAAGCCGAGGGGGGAAAGGTGCTCTTATTTTGAAATTAACTGGAAGTCACCCAGGCTGAACAGAGCAGATGAGTAAAACATTGTTACAGCATACAAAAGAGCCCAGTTACTTAGCAGCATTTTGATAACAAAACAACAATAGCTGTTCCCATCTTTAAGAACTACAGTTGCTAAACAATACTAATAAAGATTACACGCACCTCAAACTGCACTAAAAAAATCACTTACTTAGGAACAAGGTTCTAACGTCGAAGAGCCCATACAGGGAGAGTGGTCAGTATTCAGAAAAGCCTGCAGTCCCCCATTCGGCCCTGGTGGAGCCCCTGTCGGGTTAACCCCATGATTAAAGGGCCTATTTCCCTTCCGACAGATCAGGAGACAACAATGCAAGGGCCTGGAGAGCCACACCACAAAAGAGGCCAAATCTTCCCACAACCCCGGCATGTCTCTCCCTGGCAGGATTTCACAAAATGTATCACCATATCAAAAGTGCATTCTACCTGACCCCGTTCCCCGTGACTGCGACCCTTAGCTTTAATGGCCACAGCAAGACAAATGGTCACTACATGTCATGGCCAAGCAGCCTTTTGTCCCGTTTGCAGTCTCATCTTTTCTGGTCTGACAGGTAGGATACTGCATAGAGTTCTGAATAATCCAGAACTGGGTTTAGCAGGAAAACTAAAAAGGGTAAGTCACTTAATAATAAATAACTGTGTGAAACTCAAGTCCAGGCTCTACTGTAGTGTCCCATAATAGTCCCATCTTGACCTCATTTGGACTTGGTCTTGCCTCGGTGTCGGGGTATGATGAACTAAGAAATGTATTATTATTATGTATTATTATTATGCTAATAATTGTAAAGTGAATTACGAACTAATGACTTTTTTGACGCTTTGTTTCCTGGCCTTGGTCTTGACTGGGACTTGGCTCTAGTGGTCTTGAGTACGAAACTATTTAAAACGTAGACCTTTATTTGTAAATAACACTTATTCTGGTCATTTGGTGTCATATCCCCAAATACAGCATCCCTGGTGCTATGAAGTATTTCGGTTAGTTTTAGGATGGTGCGGATTTCTTGTATGGCTCTTTGTAATTTGCTGGTAGCCTTTGAGGTTTTGAAAGGAGGTATTTGAAAAAACATTTTTCTTCTTCACAGATGGTTGATTTTTTTCACACAGATTTATTTATTATTCCCCATAAGGGAGGGTGATGGTACTGCTGAGGGCTTGCTTACTCATTCTAACTCCCGTTGATGCCCTCCCGGCCTGCTGATTCAGCAGAAAAGAGGGGTATTCTCACACCAGTATCTCTCCATATACATGCACACAAATCAAAACAAACGTTAACCAAACATTGGTTCTGATTTGATGAACAAAACAAAGCTCGGTTCATTTATAGTTAATACACAGATTTTAATGTTCCTATTCCATTTAGACAATTGATCGGTCTTATACTCTGCTGCCACCTAAGCTGCTCAACACGGTAAGGCCCCCTAGAGGAGGGTATCTCAGCCCACAAATGGCTCCCCCAGAGACTTCTGTCCTCCTGCCCCTGATCACTATGCTATACGTGTCTTCAACCGCTTCTGTGAGATTAAATAATACTTGTCTGTTTTCAGGACAGCAGTAAATAAAAGTGTCCAAGCATTCATTACACAGCAAACAGTTAAACAGAGAAAAACACACACGCAATAATGAGTTATAATACCTGATTAAGTAAACTCAGCTTTTGTAATCCCTGCCTTGGTCACCTGTGCCCAAAGCCTAAGCTGGTGTTCAGACCTGGGTGCAGGTGGGCACCAGTCCATCCTGTCTCATACCCAACCAACCATGTTCCTGACATTATGCCCAGGCAGGAATTGGCATTTATTGTACCTTTAATTAGGTATTTCTGGTTCAACAAAATAACGTTTTAACCAGATTCGCTTACATTAGTGTATATTTATGACTTACTTATTTCCTATATTTATGTCTTACTGTAACCAATGAAACAATAATAAAGTGAAAATACGCTTTATATTTACATTACAGTAGTATACAGACCATGTGGTCGTTATTCGGCGCATATCCGTATTTTCTACTGCTACTGCATGTTACACGTTGTCATTATCTTTATCCAGAGAGACCTAGAACTGATATACTCTTACAAGGTACAGTCCTAGCAATTTTGAACTATGGGCCTTACTTGGTAGGATTTCTGGTCAGTAGTCATTTGCCTTAACTGCCATGCCACCTTCAGTCCACTGCTAATTGTTAATATCTTGCAAGTTTTTTTTTTTTCTATTCAGTCTTCAACCTCGAGACAGAAAATGAAGATAAGAGAGATGCAATAAGAGAGCTGAAATCTTTTTTCTTTGTCGACACTATGTCCCTTTGACACCTCCAACTATTTACTGTAAGGCGTTACACATTTTGCCACAGTTTGTCCACACCTTCAGTGGAGTATGTACACTGTAATAAGGGGAAGCTCCAGTGGTAAAGAACTGACACATTTCCTCTAAAAATGATAGCAATGAGACTTTAGACAAATAGACTTCCCTGGCACGTAATGCTCACCTTGACATCCAGAATGTATGTATTTTTGTATTTCCTGCCACCTGGGACCGACAGGTCATCGTTCCATTTTAGGACTTTTTTTCTGCTCTTTCTCACCAACTTCTAAGTTGTGATCTTTACAACCAAACTTCCATGACAGGTGAAATTTGCAAGACTCGCCGCAGCAGCCCCGATTAAAAGGGCCTCTCTTCTCCGCAGCTGCTGTGTGTAAATCAGGGGCGATTTCCGCATGCTGTCTGCTCCTGAGAGAACCGGAGGAGGGGGGGTGGGGGTGCGGGGGAAGTGGGTTTCTTCGGCTCGCGTTGTGTGAGGCAGCAGGCGAAGACGGGCCCTGCGGGCTCTTACTCGTACACGTACAGTAGGTTTTGGAACCTACGGGGGCTCGCAGCTGATCAGGTTGCAGAATAGATGACGTTCGGTGGATGACAGCTGCTTTGGTCATGGATTTGCAGAGGGCCACTAATGTAACATTCATTCCTGACCACTGGAATCACATGAAAAAGACCGAGTACAGCCTCAGAGGCCACTAATTATGCCCATCCCTGAGCTGGTGAAAGGGGGCAATGCAAAAAGATCCCTGCCGAAATATTTACCCGGACAAATGAATGAGGTCACACACACACACACACACACACACACACACACATGTGCAAAGAGAGATTCTTTACCCAAATGACAGCATGAAGACTGCAAGTTTACATGGACGTCTGCAATGCTGTAACTGAAACCAAAACCTATTTTGTCTAGCAATAAAGGCATAGGAAGATGGCCATAAATGGAGTTTCAATTGCTGTATAGCAACATAAAACCTTTTGATCACTCCTGTTTTGCATAGCAAAGCCTTAGTGTTATTCATTCATGGATAAAGTCAATAAAAGATTGATATAAAGCCAATAAAGCACCATGCAGATGAGCGGCATGTGGTTTGTTCTATTTCTTAGTACCTTCTGTGCTGAGAAACGTCCATTCATGTTAAAAAAGAAAGCAGAAGAGCTTTGCACAGTTCCTGGAAAAGGCAGGGCACATGGGACAGCCGCAAAAGAGGCAGCTGCTAAGAGGACGACGTTTCAGAACAGAAGTGAAACGAGTGTGAAAAGAGAGAGTCTCAGTACACCATGCATGAAATTGATATCAGGGGCTCAGGCCGGACATATAGCATATTATATAAAGTGCTACTTTCACACAAGAATTAAGAAGCTCTGTGTTACTGGGAAGTGCAGCTGGTTTTCAACTGAATTGTACATGAACATTCTTCTTCTGACTGTGATGGAGCAGCAGTTAAAGTACGGGACTATTGGGCAAAAGGTCGGCGGTTCAAGCCATGGAACTGGCACACTGCCACTGGTGGGCCCTTGAGCAAGACCCATAAGCCTGAAGTGCTTGGATGGGACGTTGCAATCGTTTGGAAGTCGCTTATCGTGGATAAGTCTGTCTACTAAATGATGTCATTGTAAATGTTTGGAAGCCTCTTTACACTTCACATTGACCGCGCTGGTCTTTCAACACAGATTTGCATGGTTCCACGAGTCTTGAGCATTCTGAAGTTTTCAGTTTAGATTCTGCTCATTCTTTAGTGAAGTTGTAGTAGTCACTGCACTTTGTCTCTGTTAGTCCGGACCCACACAGGACCCCCACTGATCAGATTTTTTTTTTACCTGAATTCTCTGATAAGCTCTAGAGGAGGAAAAGGCTCATTACAGTATATAAGGCAGAAAATGTGTAGGAAGGCCATCCTCTATGTGCTACCTTGCCACTATCAAGCTATCTAGTTACTATATAGATGCACTTTGGTAGTAAAATCTTTTAGGCCTCTTTACTCTGTTCTTTGCTAGTCAGGACCCCCCGCAGGACCACCACAGATCAGATGCTATTCGGCTAGTGGATCGTTCCCAGCACTGCAGTGACATTGGCGAGGTGGCGGTGTGTTAGTGTGCGAAACGAAGAGGTGCGAGTAAGGAATATGAACGAAATGAGTGATAATTTGTGAAGTGGAAATGAAACTAGCCTTTGTCCAGAATTCCTTGTGTAAACAAATGAATTAAGCCACCTTTGAAGAAGACCAATCCTCCCTGTGTTTATGTTCTGATTTCTGAATAGCGCAGTAGAGATTTAAAGCATCCCACGTGCGTATTATTCCCTCTGCAGCATTAAACATGCATTAGGGATTATATGCAATTGCTTACAATTCTGGACATGCACTAGTTCTTATGTGTACCAAATAGCTGACAGATTGTGCAACAGTGCTTTGTGCAACATGTAACACAACTATGGTAACGCCATATAAAACGTGGACCACAATATGGCTTTCATGTGATATTTAAAACACTTATCGAGCAGCAGGGACACATTCTGTGGAGAGGGGTGCTGGTGCAGAAAGGATAAGACTGTTTGAGGAAGCCTGATTGTGCAGTTTTATGTCATTTTTAGGGAATGTGTGTGCATGTAATCTATGAGTCGAGCATGCATGAGATCAGTAATGCCAGGAGTCCAACACAAACATCCGTGCTTGGAGAATTAAGTGCATTCAATTCAATGACAGGCTTGTACAGTCGTTTTCAATTCCTGCTTTTTTAAGGGGTATTTATGTCTATTCCAAGCAGCTAAGGAGCTTCTGTATACTTTAAGTTAATTCATCCTGCCCGTGTGGACTCGCATCATCAACAAAAATCCAAAGACCTGGAAGAACTTCAATGGTCATATCTCACTGCCTGCTACGGGGGGATATTTTGGAGATTTGTGTGTATGCCTGCATGTGTGTGCTTCCACATGTGAGCCTGTGTGTGTGTGTGTGTCCATGCAATGAGTGGGGGTCAAGAACGGATGAGGTCCATTGGCAGGAGGCCACTATTAGCTATTCAAGCTTTAACGGCTAGTGGTGGAAGAGAGACAAAGAAAAAGACATGGAGAGGCAGACAAAGACAGAGAGAGAGAAAGGCACACTAGGCCTGAAGTAAGTCACTTTCAGGGCCCGACAATGCCGCTGGAAGAAAGAGGCTGATGACTGCTGCTAGGAGACTCCATTAAGAGGCATGCGGATGGCGGGCCCCAAGGCCCAAAAAAACATCAATGGGCTCATCCAATCCTCATTAAGGGGCTGAAATGATAGAGATATACATGAGAAAAAGCCCATAAGAGATGAGAGAGAAAGGAGGGCCATGCCACCCAGTGAAGCCGGCCTGGCTCGAGCCTTGGAGCCCACAGAGGGGGTGCCCTAGCCAGCAAGGGCCACCTATGGCACAATAATAGACAATGAACTCAAAGCGAGAAGGTCTTTTTTTTTTTTCCTCCCTAGATCAGAGAACAAGCCAGTGTTTGACATGCTTCCTGGATAAATCTGCCATTCAAAGAGCACTTTTATTAATCACAAGCTTCTTTTGCAAATTATAATGTGCGGCTATAAAAAAAACGATCCAAAGCCGTTCAAATGACTCTGGCTTCTCATCTGCATGTCAGTAGAGTCACAGACGGTAAGTCAGCATTTGGTAATGATGTGAGGAACCATGAACCACTTATTCGCTCATAAAGTGAGCTTCTGTAGGTCACTGGCTGGGCTCGGTAAATGTGGTGACTCTGTGTACACTCATGGTTCAGCTGTTGATCTTGTGGTTGATTATAAACCTTTGAATGTGACTTATTTCCAGTGCTGGAGCATTTCATGACTGGAATTCATCAACATCAGACATATGATTAAGAATGAGTGTGTATCATATTAACAAATGCATGTTCCTGTATGGGATGTCAGTTCACCTCGATGTGACACACAGCTAAAATACAAAGGCAAGGGGTGATGGAGCCACATTAACGTTGAGTAACTAAATCACACACAAACAGATGTGTATGTGGCGTATGCTGCAGGATCCTGTTTAAAGGAATCCGATATCACTCCTGGGACGCCATGTTAGATAAACAGTTTCATTGCTAAGAAAAAGAAAAATGGAAAGCTTGGACATCCCCTTAGCCTCTCTGACCCCCAGCCCCTTCTGATGGTCTACCCACCTCTGCTGCATTCCTTAGTCCACCCATGACACAATCGCATGGCCACAGGCCTCTAAGCACATAATCCCCCAACAGCACAGCCACTCACTCAAGCCCCCCAGTTTGAGGAGAGTAAAAAAGGAAGGGCTGGGCTCGCAGAGGAAGAGCTATGGAAAGACCGGGGCAGGGGGGTGTGAGACAAGTGACAGAGAGAGAAAGCAGCACCCGGGAGGCAGCGAACGCGACTTAAGAAGCTGATGAGGTGAAAGAGAAAGAATAAAGAAGGCCTGGGGAAAGAGAAAGAAGTCAAATCCTGAGATGGGTGGAAGCAATTGTGGGAGAGAAAGGATTTGGCCACAATGTCAGACAGTGCAGAAGGGTCGGGGTCCAGGTCCGAGGCCTCGCTCTGCCTCCTGGGTAAGAGACAGCTGAAATCAGGATCTCCTCCTCCAGGGTCTGGTAGAGTTCAAGTGCGAGCAAGAAAGGGGGGCTTCCCTCCTGTCAGGCAGTCTCAATCCTCAAACCTATTCCTGAGGCAGAGACCCACAGGGATATCTAGTTATACAGAGAACATTGTCAGTGTTGCAAAGATGGGTCTGCAGTCACTGACAGCCAGGGGGAGTTCAGTCCACCAATTGGGTGCAGGTGAGAGAGCATTGACGCTTATATTCTTTGTGTCTTGTGAGATGCTCACAAGAGGAAGAGAGCGAGGCAGCACACAAACCATCGAAGGTGCAAACAAGTCACTGAGTTGCAAGTAACGAGTAAACCTTAAAGTCCCAAACGAATACAGTCAAGTCCCAATTTAATAAAAGGGAATCTCGAGTCAAGTCCCGAGTCAAGCTGATAAGGTCCAAAGTCCTAATCTTCAAGCCCTAGTTGAGTCCCCAAAGGCCAAATGCGGTTTCGGTGTGCTATCGGGCAATTATACGGGTTAACAAAGCAAGAGTTCATAGCCACAAACCTCCATAGCTACTGAGAAAATGATTGACCAGAGCATCGAAAAAAATCAACAATATAATGCCGTGTTGGGAGAGACATTGTGTAGTGTTCATCATTAGCTCACTGAGCTATTTACTATGTAAACTATAAACACAGATGTACTGTGTTTTGTGTAGCCTCAAATGTCAAAAGTTTGATTATGTTGATTCTCCATCAGTGATCTTAACCCCCACATTTTGCATGTTGTAGTTCCTTTTTTACACACACACACAACTAGTTCCCACAACTGGCTGCAGAATTCTCCTTGTAGCTAGGTTATGGATAAACAAAGAACAAAGAAAAAATGTTATGTAATCAACACCATTGTATTAACACTTGGAAATAAAGGGGGACGTTACATTTCTTTTTTTGGTCATAAAACTGAGGCCAAGTCAAAAGTTGAGTGGAGTCTTAGGTCCATACCATGACCAGTGCTGACTTATGGTGCTGAGCCATTCTGGTTGGTATCTCGTACCCTCTGAGCATGGCTCTGTGCAACTCTTGCCCAAGACAAGGTGAGCAATGCAAGGCTATGAGATACAGAGATCGGTACTGTATGTATCGGTTTGTACACCACCTCTGGTGAGGTGCAGTTTAAGTTGCGTTCCTCTAGGTCCCAGTTATAGTCAATTTTTTGTGTGTGTCAAGCTCAAGCAGACCAGGGAGTTATGCATAAATAAAAAGACAATGACCCATAAATTAGACTCAATGGCAAAATAATGTTCTATATTACATATTTTCAGTCAAACAAGTGTGGTGGCCAAACATTAGCAAGACCGCTGTATACACTGCATGGTTTATTCGATTTAAGCTCCTGCCAACAATCATAGTTTATTTATGATCCGTGTATTTTTGTATAGTTTTATTATCAGTCATTGTGCTACTTATACACATTTTTTTTGCTAGCATTTATTTTTTATAATTCATGGTTTGAGGTTTTGTTGGGATGCTCCAATGCAAAGCAGAGATAAGAACGTGAGCATAATGGCCTAGGTGAGAACCATGCAACTACGCGACTATGAGAAATGCTAAGATGCATTCTCGCAGACACACGTGAAGCTTGACCTGCTGTCAAAGGCAGACAAAACAATGCTTTAACGAAACAGACTTTTCTTTTCATAGACAGCAGTCTAGCAGAGTAAATGATCCTTTTGTGAGACGTCTATACATTCAGGTTGTGCAACGTAATCTTTCAACATGAGCCTGAGGTGTGGCGGCGCTACTGCATGGATATTTGTTTTATAATATCTACAACAATGCAGGGTCTTAGCACATGATATGCCTCATTTACTTGACAATGATGTTAGTGTTTGAAGCCATTGTAAATGTGCAGTAATGCACTAACCAAGGTGGGCACCATCAGAAAACATTTTTTTAAATCAGAAAACCGTTTTGTACGATGGTAATGGTATATCATATTATACAGTAATTTTGGAAGAACTTTTGTAAAATAATATTGGCTAATCCAATGAGTTCATTACTTGACTCCTTGAAAGGCTGGAGGAAATTCGGGACTTGTGCGCCTTTTGGTAGGCACCTTGCAAAGATCACCTCAAAAGCAAAATGCAGGAGAATCTCTAGGTCTCTCTGACGTCTCTTTTCATGTGTCCGCTGTAAGACAAACACTCGACTACAATGGCATTTATTTCATTCTTAGATCAAAGCCGTTCCATGAGAAAAAGCTCTTATTTATTGTTGCTTCCCAGCCAGTTGCATAGCCGCTAATGCATTTTCATGCACTTGGTGTATTTATAGAGTATTCTCAGTGTCCTGGATAGGAAATCATAGCACTGTTTGCATACAATAGAAGCAGGGGAGTGACATTGACAGTGGGAGTGAACCAGAGGTGGGTAGAGGTGGGGGTGTCCATATCCTTAATAGTGCAGTGGGGGCTTACACTCTTGACCTATTCCCCCTCTGTGGCCAGTCTGCGTTCTAATGACCGACGTCAGGATCAGAGCGGCGACGAGGACAGTCAAACCTGCTCCTATTTGTTGTCCAGGACGCTCTTCCTTCCTGACTTGCAGACAATAGAGGCTAAACATAACTCCACCTTTATCCTTCCCCACACACGACCGCGCGAGCCGACCCCCCACCCTGGCCCCACCATGAGGTGCGCACACACAATAGGAAACAAAGTTTTACAGTGCGATGCAGTGAGTTGAGGCTGATGTTGTAAGGGGAGGGGACGTTTCTGAATAGGTTTATGGAGGATGTGGGATCAAACTTGGGGGACAAGGAGGCTCAACGGTCTTCACAGCTCCCTGGTAAAGGTTGCACAGAACAAGCATAGTGTCTGTGGTGTCAAAGCACAGAAAAGCTAGAGGTGTCAATTCTAACACCGTTACTCCATGAGGTCAGTATCCCACAGACAACAAGGAAGGACTTAAGGAAGACGACGGCAGCCGCATCGTCTCCCAGTGGCTTTTAAGCGCGATCTAAGAAATAACAGAAGAAGCGTCAAAGATAAACCCTATCAACCATACAGATTACATAAGTCTGCTTCCTCAACTTAATCCTGCTACTGGGGTGCCTGACAGTTAATTTAAAAAAGAAAGCTGATCTGTTGCTTGCTTTCTTCCTGAAGAAGGTTGAAGAAGGTAAAAAAAACAGCCTGTGCTGATCACAGTTATCTCTCTTCATTAGCGAGTAGCAGGTAGGATCAAATTTGACACCTACAGTGACAACATGAAGGTGTTAGTCATGGAGAAAACACCGCAGAGCCTTACTAGCCGATGTTAATTAAAGGCAGAATGTCTGCAAAACCTCACGGTGTGAATACTGGCATTTCAACGAACGGCTGACTCACTAAGTGTGTGAATGGAAGGCTCATTTATGTCAGTGTTTAACACATGCATTGGCTGATTCACTGTGCATGCAGGTAAGGTTTGAAGTGTGTCCGTTTTTGTTGTGAAAGTGCACACAGGTATTACAGCATTGTAGGCTCATACTAAGGAAAAAAAACAAAAAACAAAACAAAAACAAAAGAGAAAGTGCCATGCTGCAAAGTTGTACTGTTAAGCAACCCAGAATCTGCATAATTTATGGCTTGAAATGGATGGGGTGTACACTTTTATAAGCCAGCCATCTGTGATATGACAGTTACTTAACCACACTGAATCTTCATTGTAATGAAAGCCAATAGGACAATAAACACAATGAGAAAAACATTTTGACCGCTCACAGATGACAGAAATAAAGAAAAGACAATCTGTCCATGCCCCGTCTCTGTCAGTGGGTTTTGTCAGTCTTGGGTGACCATACACCCTGCTGAACAGTCAATATGCAGCATTTTCGCCCAGCCCATGCTTCTGTTAACTTCTGTTATCGATATTCAGGACGAGCCGGCAGGTTTTGCGTTGCGTAGAGCAAATAATGACTGATTGAGCAGAGAAGTTGGGGCCAAAAACTAACCAAGGCTTCACCTTAACCAAAACTAAAGAGGCTACAGTAATGAGACCAGCTTGTTGGCACAACTTTTAAAAAGCGACATGTGATCTAATATGTACGGTATTTTGCACCTGAGCTGACGCAGGAGTGGTAGGTGGTATGAAAGGCCTTAAGCTAGACTTAAACACCGACGCAAATTCCTTCCCTGCTTGTCATGTACATCCTCAGAAACGAATGCTATGCCTTCGCATAACGCAATACCAACATAAAAATCCCAGAGTCAGCTCACGTTTTGGCTCATTCCATGGTATCACACTCACGTCCATTCACACTTACTCATGTCATAAGGCAGCTTACACTAGTCAGTTCACATACTGGCATGGGTTTAGGATGTGGAGCGCATCTGTGGACACATGGAAACTATGCTATACTCCACACAGACGGTAATCAGGAGCAAGGATCAATTGCTGATCCCCAGAACCCTATAGACGCTCACGTGAACGCAAAAACACAGATTTGTTTTGCAGCTGCACACTGCTGCGCAGATACAAACAGCTACCATGTTACAGGTCAACCAGTAGTAAAAGAGCCTCCTTGCGTTTCTCCTCCAGATGCAAAACACATATGTATAGATAGATATAGATAGGTCACAGGAGAACAGCCAGTTATGCAGAACAGCATCTCCAAATTCATGATGGGCTACAGTGGTAAAAAAAAAAAACAGGCAACAGATGTCTTAGGTCTTACATTTTAGGGGAAAAATATGTTTGTTCTATTTTGGGCGCCTTAATAGTTTAAAAGCCACAGCCTACCTTACCTATGGTGTTCAATTTCAATTCAATTTTACAATACAATTTTCAATACAAGGTCTTAAAAGGCCAATCCCAAGTTGAGCCCAGGGCGACAGTGGCAAGGAAAAACTCCCTAAAATGGTAGGAAGAAACC
>JAUZST010003935.1:0-16720 GCA_034779995.1 Parotocinclus haroldoi
TGGAGTATTTATATTTGGGGGTATTTATATTTGGGAGTATTTATATTTGGAGTATTTATATTTGGGGGTATTTATATGTGGGAGTATTTATATTTGGGAGTATTTATATTTGAGGGTATTTATATTTGGGAGTATTTATATTTGGGAGTATTTATATTTGAGGTATTTATATGTGGGGGTATTTATATGTGGGGGTATTTATATTTGGAGTATTTATATGTGGGGTATTTATATTTGGAGTAATTATATTTGGAGTATTTATATGTGGGGGTATTTATATTTGGGGGTATTTATATTTGGGAGTATTTATATTTGGAGTATTTATATTTGGGGGTATTTATATTGGGGGTATTTATATTGGGGGTATTTATATTTGGAGTATTTATATTTGGGGTATTTATATTTGGAGTATTTATATTTGGAGTATTTATATTTGGAGTAATTATATTTGGAGTATTTATATTTGGGGGTATTTATATTTGGGAGTATTTATATTTGGAGTATTTATATTTGGGGGTATTTATATTTGGGGTATTTATATTTGGGGGTATTTATATTTGGGAGTATTTATATGTGGGAGTATTTATATTTGGAGTATTTATATTTGGAGTATTTATATGTGGGGGTATTTATATTTGGGGGTATTTTTATTTGGAGTATTTATATGTGGGAGTATTTATATTCGGAGTATTTATATGTGGGGGTATTTATATTTGGAGTATTTATATTTGGAGTATTTATATTTGGAGTATTTATATGAACCCTTTCTCCATGCTGATGGAACCGACTGTAATGATATCAAACCTGGAGGAGGAAGGTCCAGCTTCATTTTGCGCAGCTCTGCCATGGAGACCTGCAGCTGATCGATGACAGTATCATCACTGTACTTGAAGGACTCTGCAATCCTCTCCTGCAGGAACTCCCTCAGCTCTTCCAGGGACATCTTCATCAGATCCTCTGCAGATGAGAAGACAGAGTTCAAACTTGGACCCACCTAAAGCCGTTTGAGCTACGGTGGCAGAGCAGCTTACTCCTGTGCAGTCTGAGGATGCTATAGGCCATGGCTGTGAGGATCCTCTCGCCCTCCAGGATGAAGATGTCCCACAGACGCAGGGTCAGGGTGAACGGGGTCTGTCAGGAGAAATACGTTCGTTTTAGACCAAGGCGTTGGGATGCTTTTGCATTCGAAAACTCGGGAGGTAGGTACATTGGAAAGGCGTTTAAATACTCACCCTCTCAATAAAACACTGCAGGAACCACTTAGTGGTATAGATACCAGTTGACATCTGCTCCTTGTCCTTTAAAGAAACATCAGGCAACCAAAAACAGGACTGAACATATTTCTAAACAATATTTACGGGGTACGGGGAGAAAAAAACGCAGCGTTAACTCCTATTTCGTGTTTGGTTTGTGAATAAACATCCATTCCTGGCTAAAAAGAAAAAGCTACAGCTGCTACAGCACCATGATAGAGTCTCGGTTTCCTTTTTTGGTCCGTGTCCATTTCTCCTTCTACATAAAAAAACCAAAACAAACCCCCCCCTGTAACCCTGATTGGTCTGAGCACTGGGCCAGGGTCCATCCTAGATGCCCTCTGCCATGTGATCGTGTGTACTTCCCCTAAAACCCACCAGCCACCACTATGTTTAGAAAACGGTACAGAAGAAGTGAGCCTATCACGATGATTACATCACACAGGTATATAGAAAATGTAGCTCATGGTATCAATTGCACAGCGTCACATGATGACGTTACCAGGTGTTTCTTGAGCTTAGACAGCAGCTTGGACAGAATCTGGTCGTGGTGACTCTGGAATCGATGCAGTTTGGGAAATCCGGGGATGAAGAAGCCTGGCGGGGATGAAAACACAAAAAAAAAATCCAAACCAAAAGCTATTCCGTCAAAGTAAAATACAAAGAGCAGCTTCGGCTAAGCAGCTATAAGAGAATAAAAAAAACAAAAAGAGTAAAAAGAGCTTACCGTGCATGGCATGTTTGTGATTGGTCAGCAGCTGGGACAGGGCCCAGAATGCATCTTCCTCGTTCATGTACATCAGCAGAATGGCAGCTATCTGACTCATGCCCTGGCAGTAACTCACCTCCTGTAAACACACACACACGACGTTGCCACTCGTTAATGCTCCTTGCATAAATACCTGCCTAAAATGCCCCGCCCCCCCCTGAACTGGATGAACAGATGGGCGGCGATACTCACCATGTTGTACACCGAGTACGCAGTGAGGACGTGGAACAGACTCTGCTGCCTGCGTAAAGAGAGCGCAAGCGGACAAACCAGTCAACTCTGCCAAATCACCACCCGAAAAGCTGCCAACAACGGTCGTTACCCCCCCACCTACCTCCCACACCCCACCCCACCCCCCGGTGTCGTACCGCAGATCCTTGACAGATTTCATTTCCGTGCCGTGTGTTTAAAAAGCGCTTTGTGTTCGACCGGGCCAAATTCCCGAGGCATTCCCGATCGTCTGCCTTGAGCGACCCCGTGGCTGCACCCCCCCCCCCCCCTTCCTTTCCACTCCGGGACACCGGAGTGCGCCTGTGAGGTGCCGCTTTTAAACAGTGGAGATCCGGAACTCCGGAACGTAATATTTTCGTACTGTGCAAAAGTCTTAGGCCACCGTTAGCCTGGGGTTTCAGCAGGGCCACAACGATCTGTACGCGGTTTCAAATGATCTGATTTGCCGTTCCATAAGTACCGACAGAACACCCCTGATCTTCGGCATGTCTACCCAGCTTCACCCTCTTCCCCTTCCAAAATCATTCCAACGCTTATGTGGGTCAACTCGGCGTCCCGATGTCGCCGATATCACACGAAATACGTCGCTAGCCTACGGAAGCTGTTTTCATTCCGCTTTTCCAACACCCCATACGAATTTCCCTTAATCTTCAGGCTGCATTCTAAAATATGGTACATCTAATCTAATGGTGGCCTAATACTTTTGGACAGTACTCCATAAGGATTCAAAGAGATAAAAAAAAAAAAAAACGCCGAACGTCGACGAACGTTCCTCCAGTCACCTGACCTGAACTTGGAACAAAAGCGCTCTCACGCCTCACGAGACTCACTTGACTCCAAAGCGGTCCATGAACATGATATGGTTTCGAAAGGTCCTGTTCACATCGAGGTCTATCTGTTTGATTTCTGTCGAGTAAACCCTGGCTTGCCGCTTCATTTCCTGTGACAGAAAAAGAGGGGGGAAAAAAAGAACGGTTCAACAGCCAAGAGGTCCCATAAGAAACGACAATTGGCCTTGTGCACATCTTATTCGCGGCTGAATGACACCTGCTGGCACAACAGGGAACCGCAGTCTCGAAAGGAAGAAAACATGCCGCGGTTCCTCTCACTTACGTTCTCAGGGTTCCGAAGTTTTACAAAAGACGCGAAAATTAAAACGACAGGTCGACATTTAATGACCGAGGTCTTAACAATTAAAATGAAGTCACATTTCACAGTTTAACATCGAAGAATAACAATACGAAATACAAACTGGCCTTATATACATCCAATTCACAGCTGAAGGACATAAATATCATTTATAATCACACGTTCGGTTTTGTTTCCAGCTTAAAGGGTTAAAGGTTTAAAAGGTTCCTGTTCTGGAAGCTCCTCTTCTACATGTGTCCTTAACGGGGCGCGCTCCCTCACGAAACAAAAACAAACCCACCAGTAACTGAGGAGCTTTTTGAATCAGCAGTATACACACACACACACACACACACCTTTCCACCGTGGCCCTAGGCTGGCTCGATTTGGGGATCGACCTTATAATTTGAGAGATAATTTGAAATTCAAAGCTGCTTTAATAAAATACATTTTCTCCATGCAGAGCTAAGGCTAATTGAGAAAAAAACTTCCCAAGTTCAAGCCGAGCACGAGAACGGGGAACGGGGAACGGGGAACGGGGGGGAAGGAAGATGATTGAAGTGACTTTGGACGTGGTACGGTTGTTGGTAGCTGCTGATCTCCTGGGAGTTTCACACCGATGGAAGGGTTCGCCCTAAGCAGAACTCTAGCGTCGGCGTTCCGGGGGCCTTACATCGGTCCATCTGCTACGTTACCTCATACTTCCCCTCGTTCTCCTTCTTCACCTTCTCCACATCGAGCAGCAGGCTCCAGGCCTGACCTCGCAGCTGCAGGGGAATCCCCTTGTACACCCTCTTCATCATCTACACCGAAACAGAGCACAGGGGGGGGGAAAGACTTTAATGGACAGAACTTACTGTAGGGTAAATTATTCCCTGCTATGGGAACGCTGTTTGGAAATGGTTGGGATGGTCCTGCCATCTTCAACACCCCAAATACATTTTAGCGACTTAATAACGTGCGTCAGGAGACTTCCTGGTCTCGCTCACTTTCAATTTGTAGTTCTAAAAAAAAACAAAAACTTGGACTTGTAGTCCATCTGTTTCTCTACATCCCGGGAGGAGCACAGGTCCGGCCCTACTTGGGACAGAACCGTTCGTTTGTGTCATCTGTGTTGTGCAGGCGCGAGCGGATCAGACCCAGCAGTGCTGCCGGAGGAGCGACACACCCCAGCGTCCGACAAAATCGGTGTGAAGGCTGGCGGAGACAAAAGTGCCAAAACAAAGGATCTGTTGTTCCTAATGAAGCGGCTAGTGAGTCACAGGGAGCAGGACTCCGGCAGCACTGCTACTGCATGCGTGCTCCACTTATGCCAGCACAGCTCACACGAGCACACGTACAGCACCGCCGTATATGGGATATGCATGGGTGAGTCAAAAGTATCAGGACACCCTTTTATTGCAGAAGCAGAATGACGTTTGTGAACAGCCCAGTAAGTAAGGGATTTGGGGGGTGGATTGGGGGATTTTAGGCCATGGACGGGACATGGTCGCTATCTGGAAGGCCGGCGTATTGGATCAAGAGCAGGCATGTCGTGTAGGGAAACTCACCCGGTCGCTGTTCTTGTACTTGTCCCACTTCCGGACCATCTTCAGCCATTTCTCCACCCGCTCCACCTCCAGCTGCTTCTGCTGTGAAGGGTAACAAGCAAGTTTGTCTGACGGCTGCGTCGTTAGGGTTGTTTTCACGTTCACTTGTTAGGAATCGACGTAAATAAATGGAGATGGTTCCATAAAAGGGACGTTTTGCTTGCTGTATTTAATAATACTGCATTGTGATTATCTCTGTTATACACTACTGTCGTGCTGCACCGTCCCGGGCGAGTTTCAGGGCAGCACTGTGCACAGTCCTCCTGGCTTACCTTCTCTTCAAGGAGTGTTGGTGTGGGGAGCTCTTCTTCACTGGAGAGAAACAAGAATGCGGTTTTTTTAATCGAAGGAGCAAAGACTGGAGGGAAAACACCACAGCGAGATCGTATCGACCCATTATCGGACGTCCCCGGTTGAGGACGTTAGGGGTGCGCGAGATATGTACCGTCTACGGTGTGCGAGCCAGAAAGCAAAGGGAAGGGATAGGGAAAAACCCTAACAAAAACTCTTTTCTACTGTGAGGTGCTTGATAAACGCGAGGAGAGAGCAGGAGAAAGAAGATAATAATCTATAAGAGCAGCTCTCGGTGTGAAGTACATAACTTACTGCAGGAAGCCAAAACGATCGGTGACCCTGTAAATGCTGTAGTCCGCGTCCTCCCAAGGGTCGATCGTAACGCCTTCCTCCCTGCCCTGAAACACGCACGCACGCACACACACACACACACACACACACACACACACACACACGCCATCATGATTTCAAAGAGCAGTTCTACAGTAGCATCCTTCAGTTTTAAATCCTAAATATCCAAGATGGTGCAAAAAAGCGCAAAACAAAACAAACAAACAAAAACCCAGAACGGACCAGACAGTTATCAGTAACCGAGTCCGAGTCCGAGTCCAAGTCATGAGGGCTAGGTATTTCGAGCGGGCGTCTGGTCAGGGCCCTTGGTAAAAGTCATCTGCACTTGCGTAACGGAAGCATTGAAGCAGAAACGTACACCGAGATCTCGGAGCAGCATTAAAGCGAAAGCATTTTCAAGGACGTCCACACGACAGTGCAAAACCACATGCTGCACACATGACAGAGGTATGAAGTCCTGCAGTCCTGACCTTTAACAGAAGCTGCTGTGGCACACAGATATATATATATATGCACGTGATATCAGGGGTCAGTCACAAGAGGAAGGCAGCAGACTGAACCACGGACGGTTCAATTCCCAGAGGGCCAAATTGATCAGGGTGGATGCTGCACTTTTCCTCCTCTACACTTACACTACGGCCTAACGTGAAGCCGTCCGCCTGTCTTTAGCACATAAAGAACAGAAAACGCTGTTTCCCACCTGTCCGAAAGCGTAACGCACGAGGCTGGGTACGTCTGAAATAACGTCCGACGTCAACCAAGCCTTTCTTAATGTCCTTTCCCTTTGACTTTTAGATTCACTGCCGCTGAGATATTTCATGCTTTGCCCGGTGAGCATCCATTCCTGCCAGGGCTGTAACGATACTTTCGGCTCACGGTTCGATCCGATTCTCGATTTTCTTTTTTAATAAACAGCCATATAAGATTCATTTAACAGAAGTTGTCGTTGCTTTTAGCTGTCCAGTTTCTTTTTCATGGCTCTGTCCTTTATTCGGGAAAAGAAAGAAAAAAAATCACCTTCTTGCGCATTTAGCTTCGACCTTATTCTAGCGATATTTGAGTGGGGTTTTTTTTCTTGTTTGTTTTTCCTGTAAGGCTTGGTGGACGGAAACCCCCCTCGCGTTGGTCCGCGTTTAAAATCTGATGTGGCGTCGTCTGTTCTGGAAACGAATGCTTCTTCAGGCGGGCTCACTCCCTCTTGACTGCGTGCAGCCAGTTTTCTTGTGGAAAAGGAAAGGCCCTTTATATTTACATTACGGTAGCGTAAAAAAACGCGATGTGACCACGGTAACGTCGGGTCAGCCTTCACGCTTTGCAGACCGTAATTCGGTTAGACCGGTCCCAGCGGGCGCCTTGTTACCTGATCATATTTAGAGATGATCTGTGCACGTTCCTCTGCGATCAGCTCCTCTATATCCTTCTTCATGTCAAATTCTGAAAGCACACACAGCGCGGCGGTTCAGTAAAAGAAGAAATCCCACACGAAAAGAAAGCACGGATAAACAACTGCTGCTATGATGTCATGCCGAAGGGAACAGACTCGGAGAGCCGCACCTGGCCGGATTCACCACACGTTACGAAACGAATAAACCACTCGTCCAAACAAACGGCACTGGGTATTAAATGCTTAACAGTGTTTCCTTCCACCCTGTTATTTCTCCCCTTTCTGAAGTTAATAATAAAGAACTCGCTCCGTCACTATAATGGTCTGTTTGGGTGTAAAGGGTGAGCTATGTTACAGCTCCTAAAGCCTGGAACGACGATCAGAGGAAACTTCTTGGGTCCAACTATCATTATCATTTTGCTGGAACCACGAATCGAATGGTGACCCGATACTTTTGCACCTCGGTGCCATCCCGAACATCCGTTTCTTTTTGGAGCCTTCCATCAACATAACAATATAAACTTCAAACAGACTTTTAAGTATTCTCTTCATGAACCACCCATGGAGGGCGGGTCACCTTTTGGAGTCTCGCTTCCTCCCGAGGTTCCTTCCTTCCTTCTACTTACAGGGATTTTCCTTGCCGCTGTCGCCCTAGGCTCGCTCCATTTGGGATTGGCCTTTTAAGACCATATAAGATTTGCTCTGAGACGGCGCTCCGTTACAGAAAGCGGCACGGAAGGAAATTCGGATTTGATTTGATCCCGCGGAACCCAGGGTGCAGGCATGGTCGTGACTACCGTCCGGACCCGAGTCGGCGAGACGCTTTCTAATACACAACCTGAGAACGTCAGGACTTTAGGAAGCCATCAGAAGCTCGTGTCAGGCTTCAGCTCGGAGCGCCCTTTTCCCCCGGGCCTCAGACATCTGCCAGGCATACGCAGTCACACAAATAGAATCCATGTCGGGTCTGGCAGACGGCTACATTATGCAGCCGTGCCGAGCTTCGGCACAGCTAAACACAGACTGTAACCAGGCGTTCCCGCTTCAAACTGCAGCTTTAGGGCATTCCATGCCAAAGGCAGGCTTAGTATGAAAGAAATGACATTCTTATGCTTGCTCACTCATGGTCTCTGTCTGTATAATATTTCTTCTTTTATTTCTCATTTATTTACTATTGTTTTCCATTCACTCACGTCATTCGATTCCATAACATAATTCTATAACGTTCCCTCTTCTTAATCCACGCTAACTTCTCGAGTCGTTCGTCCCTTTTAACATTTAGGGAGCTTTTCCTAGCCACTGTCGCCCTAGGCTTGCACAGCTCCGGCCGTGGGGGCTGAAACAAGCTCGGCTTGCGGCACTGCACAAAAGTGTTAGGCCACCTTTCCAGCTATCGTTTCAAGTGGAAGAGGGGTCCTGTTAATCAAATTCTTCGCTAGGAGCAAAACAAACCCGTTGTACTTTATGATTTTATTCTAACAAAGGGCTGAGAAATAACAAGGCTCTTATTACAGCGGTGCTAAAACAAAGGGTCTGGCTGATCTAAGGGGGGGCCTGAGACTTTTCTCTGGCCAAGCTGAAAAGTGCGGCCATTTGCACGGCCTACAAACACATCCTTGGAGGTCATCGGAGCTCCAGACTCTTCAAACAAACACATGACGTCCGGGCGCTCTAGTTCCCCCCCCCCACCTCCCACCAACCCCCCTCCCGCAGAAACGCATCGGCAGCATTTGCACCGGGAGCCATTAGCAAGGTCGGCGCGGATGTTTTTCTTTTTCGGGGCGAAGTACGGACTGCTTGACTGATGGCAGACGACAGGCCCGATACAGGGGGAGGGGGGAGGGGGGGGCTGAGTCGTCTGCAGTCCAAAAACTAGAGGATACTCTGCTGTTGTCTTTGAACCTCAGACGCCCAGCAGTCGCCCAGGCTGCGGGGGGAAAGAAAAAAAAAAAACCCTGCGGTTACATGTGGAAACGATCTAGCCTTTCAGAACGCAGGTCCCTGGGTTCTTCGCTCTCTGAGGCCGCGAAAGCAGCGGGAAAATGGAAAATTCTGGAAAAGAAGCATTTTTTTTATTTTTATTTCAGCTGTAATTGGAGAGCATCATCCAAAACCATTTCTAATATCACGGCCTGCAAAGCCGGTGTTGTCTGTACTGGATTTTGTCCCCTGGCTCCGTTTGTTCACTCTTTTTTAACTTCAGGCATGGCCCTTTCGGGTTGAACACCAGTTATGTAGTTATCTAGCAGTCTGTCCTTCTTGGCTACGCGATGCTGTGAGGTCTCGGGACTGTTCTCCGTCTAGGAGTTTAATCTAACACCCCTCACCTTCACTTCCCTATAAATCCTGACTCTTTGCTCACATTAGGGATTAGGGAGTAGGGATTTTCTCAAAGCAGCTTCACTACATTAGATGATCATCTAATAGCTAAGGCCAGTTCCGAACTGAGCAAACCTAGGGTGACAGGTGACAGTGGCAGGGAAAATCCCTTAAGGTTATAATAAGAACGAAACCTTTGGAGGACCAAGGCTCAAAAAGGGACCCGACTTTCTTGGGTTTCTTAGTTCAGTGTGGGAATAAAACCATTTGATCTAATCGAGCAATAGTTCAAACAACGGGAAACGAAGTGAATATCAAAAAGATACGTCATTATTTCGTCCGATTAAAACGGAGTCAGTTTAGGATTTGGACTCAGCAGGGTAGTCCTGGGCGGCACGTCGTGCCCCGCCGACCCTGTCTGGCCCGGGCATGTTTAGCGGGGTTCGTTGTTTAGAAAGAAAACATTAAAGTATATGAATCGCACATCTCAGGCGCCCACGTGCCAACACAACCCTCAGGCCTTAGTGCCGTCCAAAATAAAGAGGTACTTGGTAAGCGAATTGTCCGGCATCAGTGGCATAACTGGCACTGCCATCTGGATGGGCTGTCTCTGCCTTGTACCACTGCCCAGCTGCACAGCACTTCAGCTAACTGAGGGAGCGTTGTGCCTGCTAAGAGGTTCTCATCACACACACACACACACACACACACACACACACACAGAGTACTGTACGAACAAACAGTATTAAAACGATCCCGCTTCATTACTGCATTATGATCTTATGCCGCTGGGTTTTTAGATTATGAGGAAAACGGTGAGATATCAGAGGGGCTCAGGTCCTAATTCAGAGCTGCGCTAACACTGACAGAAACGACACGGTGCAGGAAGCCGGAAAGTTTCCAACGGGTTCACAAACTTAAACATTTGACCTACATACATAATATTTAAACCAGTGACAGGAGAATCAGTGAATAGCACGAACAGTCTGACTTTCAGCTGGACAAAGCACCCTGTCCCGCTGCCAAACAAAAAAGGCATCCAGGAATGATTTAAAGAACACGAAAACGTGCTCAAGGTGTTGACCTGGCCTCCAAATTCGACGCCTCTTAACTGGGGCTGATCAGGGGGTTCTGCGGGACGTGCTGGACGAACGAGTTCGATCCCACGAGGTCCCACTTCGCAGCTCCTTCAGAGGTCCATGCATGGGTGATGGGTCAAAGCGTCGGAGATTTGCACCCTGTAGGCAAAAGTCTGTGGACGCCCTGAGCTGTTTCAGCAACACTCTCTTGCAGCACATTTATATATAAAGGATAGCTTTGCGGTTCGCCACGCACACCCGAATGACTTGTTCTGATATCCAAGCGACTCTGAACAGGACACAAGTCGTTTAACTTTCCGCCCTGCTGTCCATAAACAAAGTCCTGGATTGCCAGCTTTGACAGGTCCAAGACCTCAGCTCCACCGGACAGCTCAAAAACCGGACCCTGGCATGCCAGTGCGCCAGGTCTTATTGTCTAACAGCAGAAGCCGACCTAACAGCCATGTTCCAAAAATACGGAGGAGGAGCAAAGGTGCAGAAGAACAAACTTTTACCTGTATGGTGGAACAGAAGGATCTACACAACGTTTGGGAGATGCTCCAACATGCCACTTAGCGAAGTCTGCTTGAGCTGTGCAACTGAACATCCCTGGCACACGTCGACTAGGAGAACCTCGGGGTTGAACATATCCCGGGTTGTAAGGAGATACCCGGAGTAATTTGCTCTCGTAACTGTGCATGCATGGACATGGCAGCTTGTTACTGACGTAACCACACACGTAAACAAACGACAACAAAACCTTTTTTCCCCTCCTGTCTAACATTTAGCTGAGCTTTATTACGGCACCACGGGACGGGAAGTTGCCGCACACTATTAATAACGCAACTATAACGTGTAACGGCAGCTTGGGTTACACTGTGTACCGACGATCGCGAGCACAACAAACGCACCAGGTAATAAAAACGTACCGTTTAAGGAGAACCCACGGCTCTGCTTCTCGTGGAACAGCTACAATCTTCTCATCATACGGTCTTTGCATCCCTCCAGCGTTGACATGGTACCGAGCAGAGCTTCGGTAACGCGGCCGAACCGAGGAGCCTCGAGCGGCTACTGGCGGCCAAGCGCTGATGCTGGTCCAAAGCGTGGCGAGCCTACTGAGCATGCGCGACACAACAACAACACGGCAAGCCGTAGCATGGAGTCTTGTGCTAACCGTACACACACGCACAAAAAAAAGGGACTAAAACCAAAACTGCGACGCCCTCTCACTTCTTAATACAAACCACACAGTTTTTAGTTACAGATGATCATTTTGCAAAGATAGGAATTAAATAACGGCGATACTGTTTTGATAGTTTGTCGACAGGGTGGTGATCGCAAGACTCAAGATGTAATTAAGATCATATCAAACACTTTGTGACGTGAATGCTGGTCAAGTTATCCAGATATCCAGCTATCCTGACCGCCTTACACCAAACAAGCAAATGAGCAAGCCACTTCAGTGGTTTGTAAAGGCGTCTGGTGTTAAGGCGTCGCGAGGCGAGCTCGTTTTGTTGATATAAGTTGCCGGTTTAAGGTCTAAGAAGATTAAGATTAACGTTACGATTGTTCGTTCGTTTACCTAACGTTCGTTTCTTAACCCGTAAGTAACTACATTTTCTCTTTTCTCTCCGAAGAGATGTTCCGGTACCAGTTCCAGCACCACACACTTGGATGTTCTTCCACCTCAGCATCACGCTGAGCTACTGGTCTTCATCACCAGAACCCAGTCCCACCAGTGATGGAGGGAGTGCAGGAACTCCCTCCATCACTCAGTCACCAAGAGACAATGCGCCTCCAAGGACCTGCCACTGAGGGCTGATTTTTAAATCTCTTTTGTTTTAAAAATCGATTTTGTTACTTATTTTATGACTAACTCAAATGTGAATATTGATTTAAAGTGTATTGCTTGCTTCATTGTACTATATCTTTAATATACTTTTAAGTATTTACTTCATTAACATCTGGGCCACCCATGGAGGTCGGGTCCCCTTTTTGAGTCTTGGTTCCTCCCAAGGTTAAGTGGCACCTATTGAGTTGCATGATCGTATTTTGGAACCTCCCGTTCTACCACGTCCCAGCGGTGCTGTTCTGCTGACTTAGGAGGCCACTGATACTGGTGCTGACCTCACTTTGTTTGTTCGCTGACCATGGAGTGACCATGGGAAAACTGTAGCCGTAAATAGATGTCAGTAACAATAATCAGGCTTTTAAAGGACAGTGGAGCCAGTCTGGGCATGGGAAACTTTCCTCGTGCCATTACACCACAGCCACTCACTTCAGCTGCTGACCCAAGGTTTGCTTGGGTTCATGGATTCATGGTGATGATGCCAAAATCAGACCACTTCTTCTGCACGTCACAGCACCAGACCACGATGACCATGAGGATGATGATGATGTTCTGTGCTCACTCACTTCGGGTACTCTCTAAGGGCTTCGTTTTGCGTCACAGTCTCTGGTGCGCCCTCACCATGGTTCACAAACCTACTAGGCTTTTTACAAGGCTGCCCTCTGCTGACCAATTTGGGTTACATGTTTAGTTCGGGTCCCATGGTCTTTGAAGCTAAGACGGTGCAACGAAAATCACCACACTAAGAGCGGGCGTCGGGTCTTTAGGTTCTCAGGTTCTTTCTTTTAAACAAGGACTTAAGAGGGTTCTGCCTGCTAGACGGCTGAAGATGGGCTGTCAAATGTCCTTGAGTGGCCAAGTCAAAGCTCTGAGCTAATTCTGAGAGAAAATCAATGAATGGATTGTGAGAGAGCGTCCCACTGTTATTTGTTAGAAAACCGGTCTGGACCGTCTGCCGATGGATCGTTGTCAAGGAGACTTGAAGTGGAATTTTATGGCGAGAAAACTGTATTTCTCTCTAAGAGAATTTACGCACTTACGTCATCCGTTTGGGTACGGGAAAATCTTCCCTTCATTTTTCTAAAAAAAAAAAAAAAGCGTAAGGTTTCCTGAAACTAGGCACAGTTTGTTCGTAATGTCCAAAATTTGGATCATTTCCATTAAATTATTCCAGAGGTACACAGTTTTAAAAAATAGCGTTTATCATGAAGCTTCTCAGAAAGGTCCATGAACTGTTAAAAATCCAAACAAATCTAATCTAAATATCTAAAATCTAATCTATCTAAATCTAAAATAATCTAATTATCACCTAAATATAAATGTGTACCGTTTTTTTTTTTAGTCTTCCGTGATAGAACGAACCGATCTAAGCCACATTCTGAGAGCTTTTGCACGCTTTCGCTGAATAAACGGGCTTGAATTATTCGGAATTAACACTTATGCAGCAGTCTGTCATCTAAAGTTTTAAAGTTGTAAAGTTTTAAGCAGGTCCCACCCTCCTGCCATGAACCCAGACCGGGCCGTGTGACGCCTTTCTATTGGCTGAAAGCGCTGTCAATCATTGTAACCTCGCAGTAAACGAGAGAGGCTAATCTGCCCGGTAACTGCTGACGGATACGTAGTTCCTCATGCTGAATAAAACCGCTAAACAATTTGACTATGGGGGGTTTGGACTGGTAAAAAAAAAGCGTAGGACTTACGGCAGGCCTTCCTTACGTTGATTCTTAAAAGTAGTTTACGGCACATTGTGGAACCCAGGGGTTCCGCTTCAATTCGAAATGGACGCGTGTTTGTGAGGCGACGCGAAAACCCTCCAAAAAAGACCAGTACCGACATTAAATGTGCAGCTCAGCAGCACCGGGGAGTCGTTTTGATGGTAAGTTCATTTTATATGACAAAAACAAAAGTTATAATATTCCTTCCTGCGTCTATTTTGAAAGGCTTAATTGTTAGGGAGGCGCGGGTGCGCGTGCAAACAATAACGAAGGACAGCTGGGTTTCAGTAGGAGATTTCTGTAGACGCTTAAAAATCAACATTAAATGCAGGTAGCAATGCCAGTATTAACAACTTAAGAGTTTTGCGTTTTGGACCGTGTTAATAACATTTTACGCTATTCAGACGTTATTAACAGGTTGGAACCGTCCGCGTGCTTAAAAAACTCCAGCATCCACTCATACCGGCACAACACGCACTAACCCCAAAACCACCAGCTCCAGGTCAGTGTCGGTGCAGTGCTGAGAATGATCCACCGCCCAAGCAGGGCCTGGTCTGTGCTGGGCCGGTCCGGTGCAGTCCTGCCCGTCACAGGGCAGATCTGTAGAGTGCGTTTAGATAATAAGAGAGGCGCGAGTGTCAAAACCTTCCTCTCACACAGCTATAGGTCAGCTGGTGTCTCTAAAATGTTCTGGCCCTGCAACCGACTGACACCCTGTCCATGCCCCCGGTCACGAGACGAGTTGACCGAATTCTGCGAAACGAACGAAGTTTATGGTGTGACCGCCAGGGGGAGACAAATTCAAAGAAAAGTTTTGAAGGTTTTTTTTTTTTTTTTTTTAAATAAGTCCGCTAGTGAGAGGCCACGCGCTTAACCATTTACGGCATGGGACTGGGAAATGAGGGCAACTCTAATTCCCAGTAACAGCTCTAAAGTGTTCCGCGTGCTCAGCATGGGTCGAAAACAAACAAGCAAATAAAAAGCAGCAAGCAAAAGCGAACGAGGCATCTTTTTTCAACGCTGCCATTTCATAGCAGATCGGATCTTTGGGAGTTCTTTAAGAGCTGAGAATGTGTCGCACCCTGACAGAGACGCTACATAGTTCGGAACAAAAGTGATTGCGGATGAAAAGCCTCCTGATTGCACAGGCTGTCTTATTATGATAGGTACTTTTTCATATTCAGCCACTGAAACACGGCGGCTTTTAACTTTTCTTTGCTCGCTGCAGGTGCATGATGGGTTATGTAAGTCTATTTTTCTGAAGGGATTTGCTGTCTCTGGTTAGAAGCAGGGGCGACGCCTTTCCCTTTGTTCTTTTGCCTGGTCCGGCCTAACTTATTGCCTTGAATTATCCAAGATATATGTCTATTTAAAAAAAAAGAGAGAGAGAGAGAGAAATAACACCACACGTTACTCGCCCTGTCAAAACACGCTCATCAAATAACCCTGACAATAAGATAAACGTCAGCAGGACCGAGAAACAGTCAGGGAGACGGAAAAAAGGCGCTGTTGGATCTGAAGCCACTTTGTCATTTTCGTTTCTCCAGCCGCTCCAGATCAGAACATGTGGATAACCAGAGCGCATTCATGAGCGTGGAGATGTTTACCTTAAGGGGGCACGCTCTGCACACGATCGCCACGGCACGTTCTCTGCACATGTTAGCAGCTTCCACAAGACTGGCTTCTTCATTTCGCCAGGGCCGTGTCCTCACATGGCCGTTTATTGGCTATTTAAGGATACGAGTTTGATTTGTCCTGCACTCCAGGTTCTGTCCTCTCCCCGCACGTATCGCCTCCGATAGAAATCAGCCGTCAAAGATAATATGGCCGCCTTTTGTTTCGGGCAGTAATTCATTGGGCGGAAAATATGAGCAGTATTCCTGAAGCAGAGAGAACAGGCCTGAGGCAGTGTAACCTGAATCGGCACGGTGAAACAGACCCCCCGTGTGCGCCGGTCGTGGGCCCTCACACTTTGCTGTTGTGAGACGGGCATTGTTCGGACGGCCATTGTGAAATGGGCGATCCGAGCGACGTGGCGTGCAAGTCGAAAAGCAGATCCCAGCGCAGGTGCGCATGGCTTTTGAAAGACGGGGTTTGGTGTTGGATTTGGCACAAAGCAGACGTCAATTGTAAAGATGAAAGGGCAGACGGGCAGAAGAAAGCAAGGATGCGGAGGAGGACAAACAATATGGCTTGTGATTGTTACCTGTAATTTGCTCTTGACATGGCATGGGCTGTAGCTGTCTTCCGCGTCCGATGTTATGCTGTACAGATTTGTGGATATCTGGTAGGCTGTGTTACACGAACATCCTCATTTTCAGACATTTTCCATGACCTCAAGATACTTCAAGAACAAGAACCGCCGTTCAATCACTATCTGGCTCAGGGATTACTTTATCAAGCTCTGAAATACAGAGTTACATTCCCAAATACCGCTTCAAACTTTACTGTACAACTAAACAAAGCCCGTTTTAACCACACCCAGAAGCTCCGCCCACTCCTCTGGGCTCAGACCCATCTAGGATGGCAAATCACCATGGAAACGGACATGGTGCTCAGACCAATGAGGATTACAGATCTTTTTGGGAAGAAAAATGACCAAAGACAGAATAAAGAAAAATCCGGACAGTTACGAGGAACAAGTCTAAAAGCCAGGCTCTATTACGGTACGGGGTGGGGTCCGGACCCTCGGGAAAGGTCGTTTACCCTTCCGTGATGCAGCATTAATGCAGAAAAGTACACCGAGCTTTTAGAGCCAC
>JAUZST010003936.1:0-16718 GCA_034779995.1 Parotocinclus haroldoi
ATATATATATATATAAAATATTAGGACTTTTAGGACTTGTGAAAGTCTGATAATGTTTAGGTCATATTTAAAAACTTTTGAACACCACTGTACATTTAATTAGAAAGTTTTATCAATGGAAATGCTAACCTATTTAATTGTTTAGTGTCATACCCATTCTGCATAAAAAAAGTGAATGACATGCACAATTAAATGCTCTTTCCAACATGTTTTTAATCAGTGGTTTGGATAATCACAGCTTAGAAAATTTTCTTCAGCATGGCTGAAAATTGTGGTAATTAACCTAAAATGTTCAGTGGTGTCAAACCTTTGGTGTCTGATCGAAGCATAGGTGTAGAGGAAGATGCCATTTACTACAAAATAATTGTCACTAACCTGTCAGCAGTGAGAAACAAATGAACATTTTTGACTAAAACTATTCATTCCAGAAAGTTCTTGGTCACTAGCTACAGAGAACGAAGACCAGTTATTACAGCTGAAGGCTGATTTTTACTTTTGATGTACCCTAATCACCAGGTATGTTCTGGTGGCAGCTAAATGGTACAACCCCATATGCCCATCATTGACAGTCACCATCACGTTTCTACCAGGAAATTATCCAAAACATAACTGAGCTCTAAGAAAATGTCACATGTTTGTATTTTAAGAAAGTGCAAGTGCAAGAAGAATATCAACAGCTTAGAACTAAACTTGTAGCATTATAACCATGACCACCACTACAAAGCACTGAAAATACTATAAAACATTAGAGCAAATTCATACAAGTCACTGGTAATAAATAAATAAAGTAAATAAACTGACTGATACAGAAGTGAATATTTACAGTATATACAACATAAAGCTTAAGTGCATGTTCATTAGTGTACTGAAATGTTACTACAATAGTAAATTTAAGTGTAGATGATGAACTGTTTCGTGTGTGTTGACAGCCTTTGCATTTCACACGCAAGTAAAAACATTTTACCTAAGAAGTCACTAAAAGCTTTAAAGATTCTAATAAATAGATACATCAAATACTTTTATTTGAAAAGTGCTTGAATAATTAATCATGTGCTGTTCTAAAAAACAATGATTGGATTGAATCAGCCAATCAGGCAAAATACCCAAAGACATTATAACAATTTACCAATAATTACCAAATACACAAAATATTGCACTTCATTATACTGCTCCCAAAAATTAGGAAAAAAAAATAAAATCCCTTAATTTTATGAGCAGTTTTGTTACACCTCTTTGCTCCTGCTCTTATTGTCCATTTGATCAGTCCCACTTACCATATAGATGCACTTTGTAGTTCTATAATTACAGATTGTAGTCCATTTGTTTGTCTACATTCTTCAGTGCTCTTTACTTTCTTCCCCAGTGGCCAGGACACCCACAGTACCTCCACACATCAGGTACTATTTGAGTGGTAGAACATTCTCAGCACTGCACTGATACTGACAATAATGGTGGTGTATGTTGTATTGGTACAATTGGATCTGACACAACAGTGCTGCTGGTTTTGAAATAATGTGTTCACTCACTTACACGCATCTGCTGTATTGCTTCTCCTTGTACGTGTACAGTCAGAAAGAGCTTGTATTAGTCATCATCTAATCCTTCATCAGTGCATGTGGGATGTTGAATACAGGATGCTGGTGGCTAGACATTATTGGTTGGTGGACTATCATGAGTCCAGAAGTGGCACTGTGGCACTGAGCATTGATGTGTCTGACTCATATCAGAACAACACACTGCCACCAAATCAGTGTCACTGCAGTGTTGAGAATGAACCACCACAAAAAAATCTCCTGAATTGTCGTAGTCCTGTGGGGGGTCCTGTCCATTAGAGAATCAAGTAAAGGTTATTAACAATGTATGTAGAGAAACACATGTGCTACAGTCTGTAATTGTAGATCTGCACCTATCTATATGGTAAGTTGAACTGATAAAATGGACAGTGAGTGTGGAATCAAGTAAGTGTACATAGTAAAGTGGAATGTGAGTGTATTTTGCAAAGCTGTAAGAGTGTGTGTGAGAGAGAAGAGAGAGTGACGTATCATAATGGGACACTTTAGAGATGCCAATTAACCTGCCTTTTCGGAAATTTTGAGAGGAATCAGTTTGCCTTGAAAAATACACTTGAGGATCACATGTAAACCACACCCATGTGGCAGCCAGGCCAGGACTCGAATTCAGGTCTCTGGAACTACGAGGTAATCGCTGCTAATTTTATGCCCCATACAAATATATGGAAACATTTCCTAACTATTAATAGCTCTGTGAAAAACGCACTGCATAACTTCAATTCACTTCGGATTTAAACATTTACTTCAGTCCACCTTTTCAACTTAATCATGCTCATATGATGCTTTTCTGTGAGATAAACACCACATAAACTAAATTACAGATGCGTTGTTAGTGCGACTTTGGAGTCAATCTCTCCAATCTCTTTTGTTAATGATGGATAAATAACCTGCACCAGCCTTACTGATAACTCATTTTACATATTGTGAATAGAGAACAACTATCTACAGAAGGCATAAAAGTGATGCACTATAATTACAACAAACATTCATTACGGGTATGTGTTTATTACCTATGTGTGTGTGTGTGTGTGTGTGTGTGTGTGTGTGTGTGTGTGTGTGTGTGTGTGTGTGTGTGTGTGTGTGTGTGTGTGCATTTGCATGTACTATAATTTGCATTCAAACTGAGAAATTAAGCATGGAGTGATGTATTATTATTATTAACAAAAGTGTAAAGAAGTAGAATTACCCAAAATGCAAAACACTTTGCACTCTGCAGTTATGACAGAAATAGTTGAAAATGATTTGAAAGTTGAAATGATGTTGAAAGTGAAAAGGTTTATTCAGTAGCCCTATGAAATAGGCACATTAGCCTTGTATATAAAGATAAAATCAGGAAAATCTTTAAATGTTTGATATAAAACTCAACATGTCCATGACAGAATGAATGTGGACTGGCAGATTCAGAGTGGTTAAGTAGAGTTGTGTGGACTGATGAATCATGATTTGAGTTGCATTGTAATGGCCCAGAGGGGTGTCTTTGAAGATCAGGTAAGTAATGCAACAGTGAGTGCATTTCTGCTACCATTAAGCATGGAGGTAGGGGTGTCATGCTGTTGGGATTTTTTTTCAGATGCTGGAACTGCTGCTACTGTAAAAGGGCAATTATAGCATTTGGGTTACAGGAAAATATTGCAGAAAGGCTTCCTCACATATAGAAATATGTTTTCTACAAATATATTTTCCAACAAGACAACTATTCTGCTTTCACTGTGAAGACCACCAAATGAAGACCACCAAGAAATAACTTTCAAAAGTCCATCAGACTCATGTTTTGACCTAGTCAGAATTATCCAGAATATGTCATATGACATTAAACACAAAGTAACTGAAAAATACTTGACAACTGTTTGAATTTAGTGGAGCAGCATTGGCCCTTTTTCTGTCAAAAGTAGTCTGCATGTTTAGCCACAACACAAACATTTAAGGAAATCAAAGGGAAAGGCTATGCCATAAAGGCCCCTTATTAATTGGGTCCTTATTTTTTAAACTGAGACAATTAACCTGGCAACTCAGTCACAGTAAGGGCCACTTTGAGAGACATCAATTAAACTAACAAGCATGTATTTGGACTGTGGGAGGAAACCGGAGTACTCAGAGTAAACCTACACAGAAGCGGGAGGACATGCAGAATCCACACAAAAATGACCCAGGCCGTTCCACCCTGCCCCTTTTTGATTACTTGTTTGTTTTTTTATTTATTTATTTTTGCTCTGGAGTGTACAGTGTGTCTCAACTGTACTTAAAACACCCACATAATATTACACATATACTGGGATTAAAAACCTGTTAGGCAACGTCACCATTGTGGTGGCTTTCTTAAATGCATTATATTTCATTTTGAATTCAACTTTAGATCCTGCTGAATGAGGTCAGAACAACAGGCATTGATGCGACATCCTGTTTACTATGCTACACACAGTTTACTATGCATTGTAATTGTACTATGCACTAGAACGTGTTTCAAGAACATGGTTTGGCGGCTGCACTGTGGGTAAATTGAGGCCTGTTTGGATGATCTTGCTTAACATCATCTTTCTTATGACCTATATAAAATGTTTATATAAAGCTTAGTGTTTTGGTGATGTCCTCTACAAATCTGATGTGTCACAACACAAAAACTGAACTTTAATCCAAGATGTTCGTGACATGACAGTCTTCCCCTTCCCCCAATCTCTCTTCCTAAAAATCTATTTTAAAAATATTATTTAACATTACATTAGAACTGATGACTATTCATGACAGACGTACACTGCTCACAAACATTATGAAATATTAGGAGATATTTAATTGACATTTAAACAAAAGTATACACTTATTTTTCTGAGTAGTATATGATTGCAACAATAAAAGTCGAAGACACTCACACTGGGGCAATTAAGAGCAACCAGCTGACCATCTGAAGTTCAATCCACCACTTGGGTCCCAGGACAGAAAGAGAGAAAGAGACTTTACATCTTACATGGAGGGTCGAGTCAAGCAATTGTCTTTGAGGGTACGACATACAGAGTGTGGTTTGATTAGAGTCTTTAGGTAAGATGGTGCTTTTCCATTTTTGACTTCGTAGGTGAGAACCAGGGTTTTAAATGTGATGAAGGCAGATACAATGAGCCATTGAAGTGAACATAGCAGTGGAGTGACATGAGAAAACTTGGGTAGAAAACCAGGCAAGCCGTTGCATTCGGAATCAGTTTAAGTCGCCTGATTGAATGCATCAGAAATCTAGCCAGTAGAGCAATGCAGTAATCTAGTTTTGATATATAAGAGTCTGGACAAGTGTTGGGGTGGGCTTCTGTTGATTATTCCAGGAGCATATCTTTAGAGGAAATCTGAGTAAACTAACACAACAATGCATAAAACCCACCTAACAAGCATGATGACAATTGCTAATCCTGTTGCCAGATTGAGACTTATCCACAGCCTTGTTCTACAGGATAAAATATCACAATAATCAAGGTGAGTATTTGTAATATCTTTGTGAGTGAGTGCATGTTGATGTTTTTGGCAACCTCAAAGTTCACCATTTATTCCAGTTGGATGCTTGCACATGCATTTCTCTTTTCCATCACCATTTCCTCACAGGCATCTTCCCCTCATCCTTTTCTCATCTATTCTCTTTCTGTCTGGCTGTAAGCTGCTGAATAAAAGCTACCCAGATGACGAGCCATTTCACACACCACTTACTACTGATGAAGCACTGCCCATACAGAAAGATCCTTCACCATGCCATCATTCGTCACCCCACCCCACCCCCCACTCTGTCAGGGAGCTTTCCAAAAAAGATTCAAATCAACTCCTTCCAAGAATAAGCAATGTGTATGTGCGAAATTACTTTACACCAAAGTGGGTTGAAATACACTTAATCTGAACACCAGTCAGTGATACATGGGTAAGTGAAACTGAAAGCTGATCATTAGACCATAAACTCTATTCATCTTTAAATTGATCCTGAGAGGTAACCTTTGTAGTGGCTCGGATGTGTGTGCTGATTACACCCAGGAACGGTATTTGGTTAAAAACGGAGGAAACCAGCCTAAATCTATAGTACATTATCTAGCAGTACACCCTCTAGGGGCGACCTGATCAAATGCACTACCAGTACTTTAGCCATAAAGCCTGAACATTGGCCTGAAAAGCTGGAATGATGTCAGGTTTGAAGTCTGATCCACTGTAGTTTCAGGCAGCACAAAAAACATGAAAAATAAATTACATCATATAATTATATGATTCAAGGAGTCTGGTGGAATTTCAGTGGATGAAACCACACTGCACCATAAACCAACAATCATCAATAGTTGATATAACAGCATGGGCATGGGATTATTTTGGCAATTATTTCATGCACTATAAACAGTCCAGTATGCTAAAAAAATACTTTTGACATTATTAGCTCTCTGTACCCTCCATGACTGTTTGGTCAACCATATAGTTAGGAACATCTTTTATGACATGTGTTACGTGGCAAAGAAGAGTGTATATACCCATATACACTTTGTACAACAAGCTTAGCATGCATATTTTGTGGTTAACTGGGTGACCTTGACAAACAAATAATGTGTGCATGATGTGTTGAAAACCTGAAACAGTGGACTAAAGGTCAGAGAAATAGTCTCAGCTTTGGAGCTCCAATGGTGTGGTGAGAGCCTCAAATCATCTTGATGGCAGCTACTTCTGCACAGTGAGTATTACAGGCATGAACACAATGACAAATATCTTCCATCCAGTACTCAAATCTCCCCTTAGCTATAAGACCAGTTGCTCACTGCAGTCCCTGTTCCTATCTTCAGTACTTTAGAATGCTCCGATGACAATGAGTTATGTCTTTCCAATTAAAAAAAACTCTGATGATGAAGATTTTGTGGCCTTATATTTTGATCTCAGAATGTGCCGGCGATTCATGCAAGTGGAGCTGAATGACTTGAATCTTGATCTGCTAAAGTCAAGCCGAGTTACTGGGTTCAGGGCTAAAAGAAAAGAACCTGTTGGCTGCCGGTACCACATTTATGTATTGTAGCAGAGAGAAAAATCTTCTGAAACATATGGATGAGGAGCTTGCATACTGCATCAATGTCAAAGGGCATATTAAGTCAATAAGATGTGAAAGTTATGTAACTGACTAATGGAAGCTTTTTACTGACAGTTCAAAGAGAAGTCTAATATGTGTGTTCAGAATGGAAACACATTTGCTTCTATTCATCTTGCTCAATCTGTAAAGAAACTAATAAATTAATGAGGTCCATTCTCCAAAAAATCTAAATATAATCATCATTTTTGGATTTTATGTGGTGACCTGAAGGTTATATCGACGCTTCTAGGACAAGAATGGTGGTTACAAAAAATGTTCTTGCTTTTTGCGCCTTTGGGATAGCTGAGAAAAAGCAGAACATTATACAAGGAAAGAATGGCTTACTGCAGAAAAATTTGAGATTGGTGAAAAGTGAAAAGAATTGGTGAAAGGAATGAACCCTCAGAAAGTGTTGTTAGTACCTGTGTACCAAATTCCCTACTCTTTCAATAAGATGCAATATTTGATGCCCCACAAATTAGGCTTCAAATCAAAGACAGAGAATTCCTCAATATCAAACCATTGATAAGGATACTTACTCTGCTTTTTCTGACATGATTACATTTTTTATTGGAACCATCAGGGCTGATTTTTTTTATTTTATTATTTAGTTTATTATTATTAAGTTTTAGTTCAAAATTTGCAAATTGCTTTCTAAAGAGTCCATCAATGCCATAGGTATCAAAGCAGATGGAACACAAACATGACTACTGTTGGTGTCTACAGTGTGACAACCCTGATCAAAGCTATTCCAGACCATTGAAAAGAGAAAATGTCTCCCTAACAATTAAAATTTACACAACTATTGCTCTCTTGTTTTTTGTTTTTTTTTGCATGAAACATATATATTGCATGATATTGCTACTTCAGAACTTATTACTCTTGATATTCAGCTTCATACACCTAAATCAAACATCTAAATTGTTAAAATATTGGATGTATTGCATATTTTTATATATATTTTATAAAAGTACTTTTAGAGTTGCTGAGATGTTGTTTAGATAAATACTGCATGCACGTCAATGCACACTTAGCCAAAGGTTTTGAATTATAAACCTTGAAATGTAGATGTTAGCTGCACAGGAAATTGAACTCGTGGTTTGACAACTATAGAGTTATAACTGTGCAGGGACACTTTTTCAAAGCCAGTGGTCTACATTATGAATATTAGTATGGAGGTGGCAAAGGTAATGGGCCATCAGTCTAAAATGTCACTGCGGTTCTCTGCACCCTTCATACGCATCAGTTTTTAAATTTTGTAAATTGTAATATAATAAGAGAAAATGAATTAGAAAAGAATACACAGTGTCTCAGAAAGGTCAGTACAGAACACACATTTCTATAACTATATTATTATCTTTTCATTGGACAGCACTGAAGATATGACACTTTGACACAATATAAAGTAGTCAGTCTACAGCATGTACAACATACAACAGTGTAAATTTGTTGTGCCCTGAGCCATTAATGATTAAACCACTGGCAACAAAAGTAAGTACATCCCTAAGTGAAAATCACTAAACTAAACTACACAGAGCTGGTGTATGTTTGAGACCTTGTGCTCCTCAACCTTCTGTTTGGTTTGCGAATAACCCACAGATCCTCGTTAATGTTTTGCTCTGGATACATTATTTACCTTTGATCTTGATCTTACCCTCAGTTTCTTTACCAAGGTCTTTGAGGTGTGTTTGGGGTCATTCTCATGTTGGAACATTGCCCTGTGGACCTGTTTCCAAAAAGAGGGGATCAAGCTCTGCTTCAGTATGTCACAGTACATATTGGCATTGATGGTCCGTCAATGAACTTTAGCTCTACGTCCTTTCACCAATTCTTCTTACTCCGCAAACTGTTTGCAGGCTTTCTTCTGGGACAACTATGCAGCCCAGTTAGATACAGTTTGGGTATATGGGCTGAACACTGACAGGCTGCCCCCCACCCCTTTAACGTCTGCAGCAATGCTGGAAGCACTCCTACTCCAATTTTCAAAAGCCTCTGGATATGATTCTGAGCACTTAAACTCTTCGGTTTGACCATGGTGAGGCCTCTTATGAGTTGAGCCTGTCCTGTTAAACTACTGTATGGCCACCGTGCTGCAGCTCACTTACGCGGGTGTTGGCAATCTTATAGCTCAATCTTTACGTAGAGCAGCAATTCTTTTTTCAGATTCTTAAAGAGTTCTTTGCCATGAACTGCCATGTTGAATTTCTAGAGAATAGTATGAGAGAGTGATAACACCACATTTAACACACCAGCTCCTCATTCACACCTGAGACTTTGGAACATTAATGAGTCACATGATACCGGGGAGGGAAAATGGCTAACTGGGGAACCATTTGGTGCCAGGGAATTTGAATGAAATATCCCCTACTTTTTGTGAGCACTGTATATACATTATTTCAATGAAAATTTTGCTCAAACCAAAACATATAAAGGATAAAAGTCTACAAAGTGTGATCACATTACATTACTGTAAGTGTGCAAAGCTTCAGAAAGTCTTATAATTGTGCAAATACAACAAAATTGTAGTTGTGTCGACTGCAAATGGTGCATCCACAAGAAAATAAATAATCAATAAAGAAAAGGTTTTTTTTAAACAATAAAAATAAATAATGCTATGAATTAGCCTACATAACAATCAACAACAATTAGTGCAGTAATGATGTCCTGGGACAGATGGAATAAATAAAAAATATATTAATGATACACTATTTTCATTATTTTAATGGCAAAAAAGTACTTTCCATTTATACATTTTTTTATTCTTGTGAATAATTGTCAAATGTTGGTTTTTTTATGTTTGTTGCTGTGTATCAAGCCTTTCTTAAATTTTGTTACATGGCTTATTACAACAGTACATTCCTCCCAGTTAGTATAATGCCACACTGACATTTTATTTTGGCCGTTTCCATTTGACCAAGTATGTGTGTGACTCTCCAGTCTAGTACCTGTAACCTCATTTTCCACAGCCATGCCATCGCCATGTGTGGCAGCATGTGGTTTTGGTGAAAAATTCATGGACGCCCCTGGAAAGATTACAGTTTATGTTGTAGGCAGCTTATGTTGCTCTAATATCTCAGTGCACTTTTCTGCATCAATGCTGCCATCACAGAAGTGTAAATGACTTTTGCCAATGGCACTGATAGCCCCGTATCATGACAGACCCTGGATTTTGGACTTTTTGCTGATAATTATCTGGATGGTCCCCTTTTGTCATGGGTCCGGAGCAGAGAGGTCTATTTTTTTCTATTAAAAGATACCTGGAATACTAATTACTCTGACCACAATATACATTTCCACTGTGTGATGGTCCATCCTAGATGCCCCTGATGCCCAGATAAGTTGACGCCGCTTCTGGACATGGTTAACACAAGGCTTCATTTTCAAATGGCATACGTAAATGCAATGCCATATTGTAGTGCTTGTAGTGGGACTGTGGTGGCCAAGTGGTTAAGTTACTGGACTCTAGATCAGGAGGTCCAAGATTCAAATCCCACTTTTGCCAAAGGAAGGTCTTTGAGCAAGACCCTTAACCCACAACTGCTTGGATTGTAAGATCGATAAAAGTTTACCAAAGTAATTCCTTGCCCATACGACTATATTAGCTATTGCTGAATAGCGGTTCTTGATGCTGTGGCATCTGAGGGAAAAAGATAACTGGAATTCAGCTTAAGCTTGGACCCTTGGTCTTGTGCACTGAAATTCCTACCAATTACTTGAATTTATTTAATTATATGATGCACTGTAGAGGGAGAAATTTTCAAAAAGTTTATCACAGTTTTTGACAAACGAGATTCTTGCCATATTTACTCATCAAAGTCTCAGCCTTTCATGGATGCTGCTTTTGTATCAAGTAACAAATCAAGGTTATCTGTTGACAACACCTTTGTGAAATCACATCATGTTTTTGTTTTGTTTGGTTTTTAAATTAAATACTAGCTCTAATTTGCCCCATCCCAAAATCCAAATATATCAGGTTCATACTGTCTGCAATTAAATAAAAGAAAATGTAAGAAACACAGTGTGCTTTTATATGTATTTTTTAAACTGTCCCGACTGTCCTTTTTCTGATTTAGAGTTGTAATTTGGTGACATTTGTTTGTGATATTGATGTTTTAGCTGCTTTAAAGTCTGTTGGATTTAGTGAGGCAGCTTTTTATACTTTTTAAGGTTATTCCTTGCTGTAGTCTCCACATTCTCATTCCCCCTCTGGCTTACAATGTTCATTTACCTGGCAGAAGACTCTTGTATTTCTCTTCCATTAGTGAATATACTGTATCTTTTTGCTGGGTCAATTCCTTGGCCATTAATTTTTGCAGACATGCACTTGGAGTTCATACAAATCATTGCCCTTTGTCACTTTGATTTTTCCATGTTTTCCAGTGCCATGTGATGTGCCTGAACTTCTGCTGTAATTATTGAGCTTTGTTCAGTGATGCCTTGTTCAAACCATGTATTTCCTGCTACCATAGCAACAGATAATTGATTTTTGTTTTTGCCCTGTCTGTGTAGATGCTTTTGATAATCTGACTCTTATAGATTTGTTGGTTTGTATAAGGGAAGGTCTCTGCTTTCTTGTTCTTTGTTGCATTCAGGATAATAGTCAGCTGTTTTTGTTTCCATGGGGAAATAGATGTTTGTTTGTGATACATATATGTAGTTTACTATTAAGTTCTCGTACATCTGAAAGACTGAGTCTTTTAAGTTTTAACTATGGAATGCATATTGCTGGACATGGTAGGTTGTCTATATTGTGGAACCAGTTTTATTATTCTATTGCCCAAAGAAGGTTTGATAGCCTTTAAGTATAGACTTTTCACTGGTGACTTGCTGAAAGTACTAGTCCGAGTCCTTGGTGGTGAACTTTAACAAAGTTGTTTTATACACTGCAGACAAAAATTAAATGAAATGAAATATGAAATATCCCCTATTTTTTGTAAGCTGTATATATATATATATATGATTACAGTTATGTATATTGTCTGTAGCATCTTCCCATCTGCTTCTGTCTGCTTTTTGCTAATACTTCACTGATGTTTATTAGTTTTGAGCATCTTATTTTCAGTGGTATTTCTATTTCCTGTTTGCACCTTTGAGATGCTTGTATGCAAGGAGTCCTGTTTTTGTATCCGATGTAATGCAAGTCTTTTAGGATTCCACATTGCTAGATTGTATCATAAAATACTGTGTTCCTTATGGATGAACTGGATATCAGGTTTTCAGTTGTGTTTAATATTTTTTAGCCTTGCGCTCAACTTATTTTGTTAATCAGGTCTTCAGGTGTGACCTGTTTTTTTGTAGTCTTTCATACAATGATGCTGTCCTTGCATTCTTTGTTAAACCATATTCCTCTCTTGGTTTTGCTGTGACTTTTCATATGGTCCTTTCAGCATTTGCTATTATATTGCTAGCAAGCCATTAAGCCATTCAGTTTCAGTCTGTCTGGTCAAAGTCTCTTTATTTATGTTTTCCCTCTATAGGTAATGAAATTGGTCTCAATTTGCTCTTTCCTATATTTACCTTTGTATTGTAGCTTGGGTTTTTGTACTTTAAACCCTATAATGTTTTATGGCTATTGACATCTCCCATTAATCCATACTGCTCACAAAAATTAGGGGATATGTCAAAATGAAATGAGCAATGGCAACCATATCCTTTTATATATATATTGTCATCTGGTTGGAAGTATTTTGAACATGTCTCCATAGGTTTTTGAGCCTTAATGTACACTTGTTGACCAAAATAAATAAAGCCCCCAAACAGAAATGTAAACTGCTGCAAAACTCAGAATGCAGTTATGTTGCAAGCAGATATGTAAACAATTCCAGGTTTAGTCTGGTTAGACACTGGGTCTAGCAACAACATGCTTAAAAGTGCTTCGCCCACTGCCTTATAAAAAGGCGCAATCATAGATATTATAGATTGTGATAAGACATTCTTGATTTGAGAAATGTTTCTTGACAGAAGGCCATTAGCTTCAGATACTTAATCTTTTTATTGCCTGCAATCTATATTTAGGTAGAGAATTTTGGCCTTTCTGACATACCAAAAAAAACACCTCCAACACTGCCTCTAGTCCAAATGATTAGGCAGACAGAGCACTGTCTTAGAGCAAACCATGATCCTTATATGCTACGATTTCCCTCCACAGATGCAGGTTTCACCTCATAGCAAACTCCATTTATCAATGCCCCCATTTATCTGTCCTGGGTCTCCACAGGTGCTAAATTAATGAAAGACCAATAAATCATCAGTCCTGAACATGCTGTCAAACTTTAAACAGTTTTTGTTTGGTTGAAGACAAATGGAGACATCACGTATCATACTTCAAGGGTTTTTTTTTTTTTTTTTGCTTTCTCCTATGCATTCTGCAATACAAACAGATTTTGTGGTCAAGATCAATTCCAGTAACCTGACGATAAACACCATATATTTCAGAGGATTGTTTTCATGTTACTATGAAAATACAATTTCCATTTTATTCCACCAACTGAAGTGACAACTCGTTCCGTGGAATAAAAAGGGTAAATGTGTTGTTTGAAAATCTCAGCATGGCATAACCAATTAACTCCAGTTTATTTAGCAGTCACTTAAAGGTGCATTAGTTCTTGTTATTTAAGTCACTATATCAGTACATCTAATACAGCTGCATGTCTTCGTTAATCTTTATTTGAAACCAGTATTGTATTCTTCCTTTTCCATATAACTCACATAAAGTAGGGTCAGAAGCTAATTAGAACCAAATCAAGTCAAATCACAAATTTACATTTGTAAAATAACAAAATAAAAGTTTGTTATTATATAAGTTATTATTTATTTAGTGTTATGGTTTATTTACAGTATATTTAAAAAAACTAACATCAACCCATTTACCTTGTCTTGAAATACTGCAAGCTAATTTAAATACAGAATCAGTGTTGTACTGGTTTGTGACAATACAAATTTAAACTTCTATGTTTTCTCTGTCTAATTTCAGTAAGTACAAAAGGACTATCTATGAGTAGTGAAAATGGAAATAATCAGGATTGAAGATATATTTTGGTTTAAGGTTTAACCAGAACACAATTTACAATCAGGCAACATATATTGTTTATATTTGATTATAGAGCCAGAAGCAACAAAATTGTTATAACTGCAGGGGCTAGACAACAATTTAAGTAGTATTAGTGGTAATGTTCACTGCATTCCCACAATTTATTCAAAAAAATAAAATGGAACTGAAAGGCATAAAATCTGGGTTTACATGTAATCTTAGTGCAACTGGTCTTAGACATCAGTGCAGATCCTGACAAATATACGGCTCACAAGTATTATGGGATAATTTCATTTTTCAAACATCTAATTTTTGTGAGCAGCGTACATGAGGGCAAATATTAAGCACAGAAAGAAAATACATGAATGAATGTAAATATTAATAAGCTAACCCCTAACCTGAAGCTTCCCCTATCCTGAAAATAAGACTGTACACTATAAATAGTCCACTGAGACACTCAGAACAGAAATGCAGTTCACAGACAGCCTGAAGATTTTTCCTCTTACTAAGAAAATAGTTACCTGGTAGAAGGGAATCAGCTGGGTTTAATTAGAAGTTTATAGAACTTTATCTGGAACAAATTGCCCGCTGTTTTAGTGTCAGGGAATCATATCGGTTCAATCTGGTCACATCCAAATAGCAATTCCACCTTTGCAAATTCTTCATAGTTTAGCTTGGTAACAAAACTTAAGCTTATAAATTGTAACCTATAAACCTTTAGCAGCGCTTCACCCTTTGAAACAAAAATAAGTGTTTCAGTTGCCATTGGCTTTATTCCTTACTCCTTGTTCTCTATCAACGTCACATAACAGGGTAAACAATAAACAACTAGAAAAGCAGAACCATATAAGAGATGAAGGAAATTAAATGGGTTATAGGCATATATGGTATTTTGAAAATATTAACACCAATAAACAATAAATAGCCTGAGACTGGCAATAAAATGATCAGTTTGACATAAAAAATGACTGACTATAGTCATGATTACCAACTACAAGTGTTTATTCTGTTCAGTCGATTACTTTTATAGTCAGTTCCATTGTTGATTTACTACAGTATAGCAAAGCTGAATTTATATGTTAACCTTTGCTATAAATGGGTAAAAAAGCCATACTGATATTATCAACAACAGTGGTGTTTTTTTATTTTTATTTATGTATTTTTTAATGAGGGAAGAACATGCTGTACATATACATATGATCACTTTATTTTACTGGCCAGCCATAACATCACTTCTGGCATTGTGCAATGATCAATACCTGCAAGGTGTGAGGTATGATTCACAGTAAGGGAAGAATTGGTAACGTACAGTGCTACACAACACGATGCCTCATTTCTGTTGCGGTACTTCATTGTTGTGTGGTAAATGGGTACTAGATGTTAATGATTGGCTGAAAATGAGTGATTTCATTTGGGTGTGACAAAGACTAGAATGTGAAGAAAGTAGTTAAATTTTGCAGGTCAATCAAAGCTATGATGTTCTGTGGTGTTTAATAAAGCAGAAATTACAAAGGATTTCATTCAAACATTTTTATTACCACAATTTGATTGATTTGAAATGGAAAGCTACCAGATCTTCCCTAATGCAATTACATTTGAGCCAGAAGTTCATCACTACATGATTTATTGTAATATTGAAATTATATCATCATACTTATCAACCCTATTTGGTATTTATTATACCAGCTAGACCTGATCAGTATAATGATATGATATCAATATTACAATAAATCACATTGTGACATTTTGATCAATAATGAGTGATGGAGTTGGTCAGTGTTATAGCTGTACTGATAAACTGTCAGCGTACTTGGTTTATGACATGATTTATTGTAATATTCATATCGCATTATATTTATGTGTCAGCCCTTGATCACAATGACAGATAGTTATAAGCAACTGATGAATGATGACAAGACCACTATTAATAAGAAGATTTCCTCCTGTATTTCCTTACTGAAAATGTGAGAGAGAGTAGGGAGGAGTATATAAGTAGAAAGTGTATTGGTGGACCATTGAGTATTAGTAGACAGGGCTGGTGAACAACAGATGTTCAGGGATGTGTTTTAGCAATATATTACAGACAAGTCAGAGTCTAGCAACAGCATATTTTGAAAAACAAAACCTTCATTGGAACAGACGTTTCTTTTAATGGCAAGTTCTCCATCTTCAGATGGTCAGGTATCCTTTGCTGACTTTATAGTAGCTCCCAAATGTAAACTGAGCAAACTCCTCTTGAAGTATGCATTCTGGAAATAGAGATTTTTCATTTTATAGTATTAATTATGCTTTTATTTTGTCTTTTTTTTAGCCTGACCTCAAACATTTTCAGGGATCAGGATACAGCAGCAAAGTGTAAATTTCCTTAAAATATTAAGAAACAACAACACAAAACTAGTAAAAATTACAAAGCATTCCTTAAAATGCTACTTCAGACCAGCGCTGTAACTCAAGTAAATGTACTTTGTTATTGCCTATGACCGTTTTGCACTTTGTCCTTTTTTCGTTTGGTCAATCAGTCAGTGAAAAAGCAGAGACGTCTAAAAAGCAGAGAAAACAGAGCATACATACATACTTTTTAATACAGTTTAAGTAGCTAAATAGGCTTAGCTTAGTAAATAAGGAACCAACTAGCCAATCGCAATTTCGCAAGGGAAGCTCAGCTTGCCCTAAAATCTCAAAAATGAAATGGTTAAATATGTACAGTTGTGTTAACATTTCATAGACTAGAAATGGATTACAGCACATTCATCAGAAAGAGGAGTTCATTCAGAATCAACTACTTCAGCTACAAATCGACTGACTCGACTTTGCTAACTTCTCTTAGATTCCCAAGGCGTTATGGTGCCATAGTTTTCAAGCAATCGTCTTTTACGTTTTTTGTTCAATGAATTTGCCCTGGATACCAAAATTCCGCATGATGATTGGAGGATCAAGTTGAAAGGCTCAATCACGTTTTGATGTACAGCTTGTTAGGATTCGCACTGCGAGCCCTTTTTACTTTGTTCGCCGCGGTCAGTTATTTTACCCCGATCCCTTACTGTTGTGTTTTCGT
>JAUZST010003937.1:0-16716 GCA_034779995.1 Parotocinclus haroldoi
TATTAAACCTTTATTGTGTGATTTACACGTATAGCAAACGTCCAAACAAGAACTACTGTTGCTTACCAACTTTGTTCATTGAAAAATCAATTTGCAACCAAGTTTCCTGAGAGCACAGGAATCCGCCCATAAATCACTGACACATTTTGAATCCGCTAGGTGGCAACGTGTAGCTTCTTTTTCTTATTCGCTGTGGTGCGATTAAGCGGAATTTTGGTCCAAATAAGAGAATAAAATTACACGTATATAACAGGATTTGTTTCGGTACTTTAGGAATTGGTTCGAATAAGCAGCTGGTCCCATTAACCAGTGGTCCAATTAACCGGATTTGACTGTATTTCATATTTTCATAGTTTGATTTCCCTGTAAGAAAAACAGTAATGCCAAATTGGGCATAAAACTGCAAAATCTACAAAGTGCTCATTGCATTATACAGTTAATCCCATAATTTCTGCTATAAAGTTAGATGTATATATATATATATATTTTATCAGTTGCACCTACCAAATAAAAGCACTTTGTAGTTTTACAATTACTTCATCCCTTTTACTCTGTCCTCTAATGGTCATGTCCCATCTATACTGTAGATGTCATAGTGTAGATGACTAACACAAAATGTGCATTACCAGATGAGCTACCAATCCTGACTTTACATCTACAAGGTGGGGCGATAGGGTAGATTTGTCTAAAAAAGTGTACAGTAATTGAAAAACTCCAGCAACACTGATGCACTGTCTGATCCATTTATACCAGCACAACACACATTAACACATAGGTAACACCAAGTCAGTTTTACTGCAGTGCTGAGAATTATCCACCACCCAAATAGGACCTGTTTCCAGAGTGTACAGGTGCTCATCGAATTTACGATGGGGTTACTTTCTGAAAAAACCCATGCTAAGTTGAATGTATCATAAATCAATAGGTTTAGATACACTGTAGATATCATAGTGTAGATGATGGGGCTTACACACAGATGCATTCTCGCAAATGTCCTGCAGTTTCATTGTGTTCAACCTCTAAACGCAAAATAAAAAAAATTTTAACTAATGAAGTGGTCACTCCCTCATATAGTAGGTTTTTTTTTTTCCCTTTTTGAGCCAATTCTTTTGGCCTTGTTTCTGTCTTGGGATCTGGCAACCCTGGAATTATATGCCACACCAAACACTTTTTGGAGAGACTCTGAAATGCAATATATGCTCACAATTTTAATCGAACAATAACGCTGAAATAATAATAATACAAATAAGAAAATATTAATAAGTTTGAAGTTCACATTTTTCTGTGAGGTGTTGTAAAGTAGAAATACAATTATTGCCCGAGTCAAGCAAATCCGAGAATTCTCCCATTATCAGAATAATCTAGTGCATGTGTACTCGTTGATCGGATTGCTAACACAATCTGATTATTAAGTGTATGCGAACACTCAGTGTTGCAGTTGTTTCTTAAGTTAATGGAAGCAAAACTAGATACCCAGGTTCCAATCGTTCCTGGTTAGTTTTCATTTTGGAATGCATGTAGGTAAAAACAAAAGAGAACAAACGAGGATAGGAAAATGTTGAGAACTAAAAAAGAGGACAAAGATAGAATCAGTGAATGATTGGTGGGTAAGGGAATTGAGGTGGTAAAGTTAAAGCAGGAGTAATTACTTCACTGTGTAGTTTTGAATCCTAATGAGCAGCAAAACAGTGCCAGGTGAAAAGAGGGCTGTAGATAAATGATCAAGGCCATATAGCCTATAAACACATATGGTAGACTTTCATATATGCTGCATCAGCAAGTTATGGGTTGAGTATTTCCAGCCCATGCTGTGCTTGTGTGGGCAAAAAGATTTATGTGCTTATTCTCTGTATTCCAATTGATGCTGGATTTAATAACTGGTGATACTAACAGAAAAAGGAAAAGAAATAAACGTGGATTCCCTCAGAAAAATGAAGTTTCCTTAAAGAGCTTGTAGACGAGCATTGCTTTTTCCTATCATTTTTCATAAAAAAGGAATTCTCACACATTTTTCTGAAAAAGAAAAAAAGTTCTGGAAAAAAAAACTCACGTACAGTGTTACCTGGCCACTTCGCGGTTCACCTTTCGTGGATTTTTTGCGGCATTGCGGGTTTTCAAAACATTTCAATGGAAAAAATCTAGTGTGAATGTTTCGTGGGTTTTTGCGGAACTTGATCTGAACATGCGTAGTTCGGGTGGTATAGTTAACCTATACATATACATGTATTTTCACATGTAATAAATCACAATATTTATACCAGTATATTAAAAAATATGAATTCTAACAATAAAGGAATGTTATAAGTCATAAAATATGACGATTTACTCACCAAAAACGAGAAGTAAGACTAGAGCATCGGCCGCCTGAGTCGCTACTTGCCGACATGACAAGTTTTTTATCTGCGGTGTTGTGTTCGTTGTTTGTGAAAGTTTCATTATAGGCTAAATTTATTCAAGCCCTACGATGCCACCAAAACATTCTGCAAGTTCTACGGGTAAAATATTGTATAAATACTTAAATAAATATAGCGTCCCTACTTCTCGGATTTTCATTTAGCAGGGGTGGTCCTGGAACGTAACCCCCAGCAATAAACGAGGGAACGCTGTATATCATACAAAGTCCTTTACACCGAGTCTGAAACTGACGGCCTGCGATGCTGTGTACTTCTTTTTAGCGGAACTTGTTGTTTGTTCTGCATTGTTTTAATGCGTTAAAATCAGGCTGACCAATCAGAGCTCGATTGTGAGGCAGAACAGCTCAACCTGCTAACAACAGATATGACAAGCAACATGCTGACTAAAAAAACAGGGATATTAAAGAAAATAAGTGAGAGGCTGGAGGATGTTGGTGAACATTTCACAGTGACTGTATGAAACTGTTTTCTTGCTTATCTAGGTGCATTTTAGTCTGTTTATGGCCACAAACTATAGCTTCCTACCCTAATCCTGAACTAATCTTCACTCTTGACTTTTGGTTTTTTTTTTTTAAGAAAAAATGTACTGTGAAAGTCGACAGTAGAATCATGAAGTGGCTAAAGTACCATCAAAAGCCAGAGTAAAACTGTAAAATAATTTATGTTCAGTTCATAATAAACCAAGTTTACAGTTATACTAAGGGAATTGACAGTAGAGCCATGAAGTGGCCAAATTACAATGAAAAATTCGTAGTAGAACAATGGTCAAACTGGGAAAGTTCCCATTAAAACTGTCAAGCAATTTACAGTTTAATTAGGAAATCTCACAGTACATTTTTCCTGGGTGCTATGAAATAACGGAGCAAAATCTCAATGACTCATTAAGAGAAGGGAAATTAGAGAAAGCAAAATCAGACTGGGAGATTTCAAAAAACATAGTGCCTTGTGTGTAATGGTCCCGCTACATAAAAAATCGCATTCCGTTGTTTCGCTCTGGTAGTCGCTTGCAACTCACATTTACACTCGTCTAGATACTGGAGCACTGCCACTGAGTGGTTCGAGTGGCATGGAAAGTATTAAATATAATATAAAGAGGTTTTACTGCAAACAGGAACTATATTATGTACTCCTCGTGCACCTCTATCTAGCCATTATCCTTAGTTGACTTCACCTTCTTGTAGAGATCCCAGATTATTATTCACATTCAGATTCAGATTCAGAAAACTTTATTCATCCCCTAGGGCAAATTGAAGATCTTATCGCCTTCCTACTCTTTAAAAATGCCAGTGCTTGCATTATTGGCAGAGTATTTGTACCCTAATGGACACAGAAAATTAAGTTGTGTATGTGCAATTCAGGGATCCACACTGTACTCTGCCCCTTTTCAGGTATTCTCACAGTCCTTCACTGCCTCCTATGCACTCTACACTGTGACCAGTGGGTAGGTAGAGGCGGTGCACTGCATGAGCTGCACAGGGCATGTGCATCACCAAGTCTGATACTCAGATCCGTCCCCATATTCAATTATCAAACACACGGTTACAGCATAACTAGAAAACAAATGCCCTGGCAGGTGTTTGCTGCATTTTGTATGTCTGAGTTATAGTGGTGCTTGAAAGATGTCTATTTTCCTGCATAAATATGACCTAAATATCATCAGATTTTCACACAAGCCCTAAAAGTAGATCAAGAGAAGCCAGTTAAACAAACGAGACAGAATACTATACTTGGTCATTTATTTCTTTAGGAAAATGATGCAACATGACATATCTGTTGCTTTCAGAGCCTGCTAACTCTTGGTCAGTTCTGCACATCGCTTTAAAGGATGTTGATGGGTTTTAGATTTGCTTCAGCTCATGGATGGGGGTCGTTGCTTTTTAATTTAGAGTGTGCTGGTAGCATTTTTCGTTCACTGTTCCATCAATGATGGCAAGCAGCCTGGCCCAGATGCAGCATATCAGGTCCAAACCTCAATACTACAGCCACCATGCTTCAAAGATAGGATAAGGTTCTTTTTTTTGTTCTAAGTAACGTTTTCTTTTCTTCAGATGTAATTCTTTCATTTAAACCAAATCTTTCTCTTAGGGTTCCTACCTTTTCCCTGGAAAGCTGCCTCGCCGATTGTCCTTACTGAGCGATCAGTGAGAAGGTTTATGTCCAGCATCTTAGAGCTGCCTCGCTGATTGTTTTTACAGAGTGATCGGTGAGGCGGTTTATATTTAGCGCTTAATTTATGACCTGATGGCGAACACCTGCTTTTTCCCCTTTTTAAGGGGGAGTTTTAGTGTTATTCGCTGCCAGGTCATTGAACTCGCTGCACGCCCGACCAACGGTGCGCAAACACCTCGATAGGCTGTTCGTTAGTTCCATCTTTACGTTCAGTTGGTAACATCCGGGGGCATTTAGAGCTGAAGGATGTGTACGACCTCTGAGGTATTTAGCCTTTTAGGGAAAGATCCAGGTTTCCCTGTTCCGTTCCAACCCAGTCCTTATCGAGCCTCACTATTGCACTCTTCTTCGTGCACTATTGCACTCTCGAGCAGCCCTCTGGCCCTCCGGAAACGCCTCTGCTCCTCTCGAGTTGGGGAGCATCACATATCAGCGACCTTTCTCACGCTACAAGCGCGTGCGAGCTCTGGCTCGCCTTTCCGCATTCTGGATTTGCCCGGTGCCTCGCGATTTGAGAGACGTCCCAAATCCGCACCTCACTGTGCTTTAGGCACGCTCCCCTACAGTCCTGTATGAACTCTGCTGCTTCATTCCCCGGCAGCTGATGACGCCCGGGAGTTGCACCCCGGACCCGTGGCTTGTGAAGCTCGCATCCTGGGTCCGCGGCTGGAGGGGTCCCCTATGCCGCTATAGGGTCGTTATATGTGCCGAACCCCATATCCAGCCGTAAAGGGCAGCCCCCTGGTGTTCACCACGGTTTATTGCGCATTGCTCCCTTTGGGATGCGACGCGCCCTTTTCACCTTCTTAGTTTTCATGCATTAAGAGAGCCTTTCACTCCTTTTTTCCCCATTTTAGTTTGGTTATATATTATTTCCCGGTTATTATTATACGCTGTGAGATCCCTCGGTCCTGCAGACTTGGGTCCTAGCACATATCGTAACACTTTCATTGTCTTCTGTATCAACTACAAAAATGATCTTTTTGGAGAACAGTAGCTTTCTTATTGCAACCTTGGCATGCATGCATATTGTTAACTTAAGTGTGTGTCAACTTCCGCTTCATTTTTCCTTTGATGACAACTTAACTGCTAAATTTGAGAGTTTGTTTTGTTTTGTTCGCTCATAGATATGTACTGTAAATTAGTGGATCATTTACTTAATAAATAAATGACCAAGTATAATATTTTTGTTTTATTTGTTGGGTTAATTGGATACTTTTGTTCTACTCTTAGGACGTTATGTGTTTTTGGAAATCAGATGAGGTTTTTGGCCACATTTAGGCAGAAATATGGAATATTTGAAAGGATTCACAACTTTCAAGCACCACTGCATAAGCAGTGATCGAACATCCGAGAATGCTTTATAGTTTGTTTGCTCGCCTTTTGAAAATGAACAAATTGCCAAACCCTATGAGAGTTAGTTGCATGCTATGGATGTATGTTTGGTGTTTTCTGTCGTGGGTCTGATAGCTAAGGTTTTTGTGTCATTTTGTGCCTTAACACTTTCATTGTCGAACTGTGTGTGTTTTGTAGGGAGCTGCGAGACTTCATTCCAACAGGCATTGGCATGTCTAATCTTCAGTATGTTAGCTGGGGGCCTCAGAGAAACCAGATGGTGAGTCTGGGCTGCATGACTCTACTGTCTTTATATTATATATATATATATCATTATAATTATATGTAGGGGTGTTTACCCATCTGCACACCTACGGTGACTATGGTGTGATCTAGGACCCACATGTGCCGTATCAAATTAGTCTGATTGGTCTGACCATAGACTGGAACTGTAATGAGGTTTGGAACCCAGTAGTGATGAGACTCCTGGCCTAGACATGGAACACGATTCAGATTCTCAAGCCTACCAATTAAACCACATTGCCCGAGGCAGGATACGTACCTGAGTGCCTCAGCATTGGAAACCAAAGGGAATTAGGTGAGCCAATTTGGTTTGTGTCCCACCTCGGGCAAGTTGGGTGCTGTTGGCTGGACTGCACCCACCAATAGGACTCAACAATGAAAACCTCTGAATCACACCTTGGAATCCAATACACAACCAAGTGGTGATGCGAGTTCTTGACACAGAAGGCATTAGAATTAGATGCACATAATTAGACTGACTGTCCTCATCTTGCCAGAGGCAGGATATGAGATTCCCTTGGTTCATAGTCTACCTCTGGCGAAGTGTGGATTGTCTATCAGTCCGACTGCACATCTTGCTTCATGTAGTAGGATTAAGAGTCTTGTCACTGTTGGGTTCCAATTCTGGCATCCAGAGTATGTGATCCCAGTGAGAAGTCTTTCAAGGAAGTGGACGTGGAAGGCCCTTGTGCACAAAGTAAGTATGAATGTTCTGGACCTGTCACCCTCTGAAGTAGATATACCTAAGATGAAGAAAGTGAAACAACAATACATTTTCAGTGTGCCAAATAAGGAGATCCACTTGGTAAACAACTTTATTGTTTCCCCTCTGCTAGATATATGTGTTTGAAAATGACATCTACTACAAGGATGACATATCAAGCCCGGCCATGCAACTAACTGCCACAGGACAGGACAAACATGTGGTGAACGGACTCAGTGACTGGACCTATGAGGGTTAGTGTGCTTTGCTATGAATAGGACATGGTGATGAATTACTTACTACACCTTAAAAAAGGCCACCCTGAAGTGAAAATAAAATATAAGAAAGGGATTATTGTTAATGGTTGGGATGTAAATGAGAGTTGTGTAGCCTAGTTTGCTTTTAACTGAAAAACGTAAAATGTGCAAGTGAAACTAAAATACGGTTCACACCAGCATGTCTCAGCCATGTCTCACCAAGGCCCCAATATACAAAGCACAGTCTGAGAAATTTACATCAGGCATTTAGCAAATGCCCTTATCCAGAGCATCTTACAACTCATACAGTCTTACAATCCAAGCAATGGTGGGTTAAGGGTCTTGCTCAAGGACCCAACTGTGGCACAGGTGGGATTTGAACCCTCGACCTTCTGGGTCAGAGTCTAGTGCCTTAACCGCTAGACTACCACAGTAACTAAAAAGAAAAAAAAGAGAATACGATTTCTTTTATATGACTTAAGACTGCAATTCTTTTTTATGGCAGCAGGTATCACAAGGCATGGCTCATACTAGTTTTCTCTCATTGAGTCATGATTTAGGTGTATATAAGACAGGTTTGTATTATGGACGTTAAACTGTAAGTACCAGTTGGTTCATTCTTTACTCAAAGCCATAAACACAAGCTTCAAAGTTTTTTTCAATAACAGAAAATAGATTAAATAATGACCGAAAATGTAATTTCATGTCCCTTTCTGCATTATTTATCAAAAACCATAGAAAAACAGACAGAATTTTGAAGGCAGCGCATTTGATAGAAGCTATTCATGGCATTGTTGTAAAGCGTGTGATGCGATTGTGGGTGTGTGATTTGTTACCTCCAGTGGTTAAATACATCAAGCTATCAATTCTTATGCTATTACAGAGGAGATTCTACAAAAGTATCCAGCCCACTGGTGGTCCAAAGATGGCACTCATTTGGCATACCTTACAATCAACAACTCTGCCACAACCTTAATGGAGATACCTCACTTCCTGGGTGGGACCTATCCTTCTAATATACTGTACTCATACCCTAAGGTAATCAATTAAAAATATCTCTATTTTAACTTATTGCTTTAATTTACTTAAACAAGAAGCAAAACAATGTCATAAACTTAACTAGGCAAGTTCTGCTCAAAGATTGTTTTGGTTTAACAGGCTGGATCCAGCATCCCTTCAGTGAGTCTGTTTGTGGTGAATCTTTATGGACCACTTCACACTATGCAAATAGTTCCACCTGACCCACAGCTTAGCAGGTACAGACCGAGTTTTATCCCAATTATCTATTAAGACCAATGGGCAATACGCAGGTTTTGTAAACTGAGCTTTACTTACATTTGCATTTATGGCATTTAGCAGACGCCCTCATGCAGAGCGACTTACAACTTATACAGTCTTACAATTCAAGCAATTAGGGGTTAAGGGCCTTTCTTAAGGACCCAACTGTGGCAGCTTGGCAAAGGTGGGATTTGAGCCACGGACCATCAGGCCAGTACCTTAACCTCTAGGCTACTGCAGTCCGCATAAATGTCTTGCTGCTGCCCTAAGAAATAGATTACTGTGCAAATGTTTAGGAATGCATAGGAAAATGCTGCAAAGTATGAATGCTTTCAAAGACAGAAGTGTTCGTTGTTTATTTTTGCAAATTTGCAAACAAAATGCAATGCGAATGAACAAAGGAAAATCTGAAACAAATTTGGTGTATTACCAAACTGGTGATAGAAATCAGCATTTTCATTTGTAGGTTGAGACAGTGATTAACAGAACAGAATAAGCCATGTAGGAGGCGAGACCGTGTGAGGAACCGCTCAACTCTGCTACAAAGGTGAGGTGGTGGAAGACAATTTCATTCCATAGGTCTCACCATGGCAGGACTGAGCACCGCAGCAAGACACAAGGTAGTTCTACTGCATCAGCAAGGTTTCTTTTAGGCAAAGATTTCAAAGCAGGCAGGGGTTTCGAAATGCGCTGTTCATCCTCTTTTGAAGATAGATTTATCTTCTGCCAAGTGCCTTTAAAAACTGTGTGCAAGTGTACCTAGAAGAATTGCTGTTTTGAAAATACATTTTGGTCAGTGATTTAATTGATTTAATTTAGATTTGTCTTTTGTCGTTTGTCAGCTGACAAAAATAAATCATTACCACTTTTATTTTGAAAGCATGTTTACTGTGCAGCATTTTTTCAGACATACCCAAAGCTTTGGGTATCTATCTATGAGATAGATCGATGTCACCTCTATTTATTATTTTAACAGACGGTGTTGGGAGCTGGGTCTGTGTATGTCACACTCCCTTGTTACAGCAACATTGTGGTGTACATAAGAGTCGACCCAAATGCCAAATTCCCTTATTCATTAGGTAGGTAAGATTAGAGAATATAAAATTGTGTGCTTTATAGGATAGGACAGTCATTTGAAACCTATCCAAATCCAAATCGATACAGAATCAAGCTTTTGACGCAGCTATCCCGTTCCCCTAATCTAAACTGATTTAAATACATGTGGTGCGAACTGAGGAGCTCAGAAAGGGTCTGCAATTCCCTGTTATATTTAGCACAAAACATTGCTTGCCTTTTTAGTAATGTCAGGTGTCATTATTTAAATAATGTTTCAATAATCTCCTTTTCCTCGGTTTGTGTTTCCTGGCCTGAAGAAACAGCTACATTTCTATGGTAAGCTGGATCAGCAGCACCCGTTTGGCCGTACGCTGGTCAAACCGGGTCCAGAATCAGTCTGTGCTCTGTGTGTGTGATGGCACGACAGGAATCTGTTCAGAGGTAAGGGGACAACCGTTTAAGACCGCAGAGGTACACCGTACATCAATATGTGTGTGGTAGCTATTGATTCTGGCTTCATCCAACTCCATGCTTATAGGAGATACAGGAGCTGATGCAGCGCCAGCTCAGCTAATTGTCACATTCAATTATTTTGTCTCACTCTATCAAAGTTTCATGGAAGCCCTTAGGATTTCCTTTCACTGCAGCTCAACTTAATGTTTGATGCTAGCAATCTGGCCCTAATAAATCAGATCTGAGATTCAGCATGACAGGTAGATTTCAGTTACAATCTGTCAGGTAGATGCATGCACTGAAAATATGAAATATGAAAATGCATTCATTCATTCACTATCTTCCGCTTAATCCACATGGGGTCTCGGGCCGGCCTGTGCACACCTGGCAACTCTGGGAGCAAGGGCAGGATCAACCCTAGATGGAGCGCCAATCCATCTTGGTCTCACACACACATATACACACACACACACACACACAGTAAGTGTCCATGTCTTTGGACTATGGGAGGAAACCGGAATATCCGGAGAAAACCCATGCAGACACGGGGAGGACATGCAGACTCCACACAGAAAGGACCCAGGCCGCTCCACCCTGGGGTTGAACCCGGGACCTTCTTGCTGTGAGCACCGTGCTGCCTGAGTGAAATACATTTTAAGTTAATTATAGCGCAGCTCACACTCAGAAATACTAATTGATACCACTTTCACAACTTATACCAGTTAAAGCAGTATACAGTGTGTGTTTAGTTTCCACCAGTGCAGTCAATTTCCCTAGAATCTGGACTGAAAACCATTATTCTATACAGTGGGGGCTGGACAAGAATTCGTAATGCAGCAGGATAAAACATGCCAAAACTTTCCAACAGCTTCTTCCTGTGCAGTATTCTGATTTAAACCCTATCAAGCATTTATGGGACCAGTTTTGTTATCCATACCAGTTCGTCCGCTCTCTGTCATTACTGCATAAAGGGGAACATACCAGATACTAATAAAGAATCTTTTTTGTGTCGTGGTACAGCAAAAAAAAAAAAGACGTAATTCAGATAAGTAAAAATAGTAAACACATGCTGTTAAAGCTTATACTGTTCACTCGTATGGCTGTGTTGTACTTGTTAATGGAATAACTATTTCGTATTTTCGTGTTTAGTAAGAGCAAGCGAAAATACAATAAATGATGATCAGCCTGCAATTAATGCGTTTAAATGTTTCAATAGTTGCACTAAGAAATACACGAGAAGTATAGTAATGTAACAAGTGAATGTTTCCTGTACAAGCACAAATATGGTCACAATGTTATGTCCAGGGTCGGCACTGTGACTCGGTAGGTAGCACCGCTGCCTCACTGCAAGAAGGTCTGGGGTTCAATCCCAGGGTGGAGCAGCCTGGGTCCTTACTGTGTCTGCGTGGGTTTGCTCCATGTCCTCCGGTTTCCTCCCACAGTCCAAAGTCATGCGTGTTAGGTTAATTGGTGACTCTAAAGTGGTCCTTAGTGTGTGACTGTGTCTTATGACGAACTGACACGTCGTCTAGTGTTGCTTCTTGTGCCCAGAGTTGCTGGCTGGCCTGTGCGAATTAAGTGGAAAATAATGGATGCTGGATGGCTGGACATATAACTTCAATATAACTATAACTTAAGTGAATTGTCATTGTATGTGATGTCATCTTTTCACATTTTCTCTTTTATACTCTTAGAAACACAGAATGACTTTGGACTTTTTCCAGAACCGTCAACAGGTACCTTTTTCTCTCGCTCATATTAAGCATGTTTAGCACGATCAGTTTCCTCCAAACATTTACATACTGTTTGAATGCAGTGTCTGACTGTGACAGTAATGAACTCAGTGAAAGCAGTATTGCCTCTCAGTATTCCTCACTCTATTATGTACACCCATTTACCCGACAGGAAGAGCCCTTGTTCTCAGCAGATGGATCGCAGTTTTATCTCACTCTGCCTGCCAAGCAAGGGGCTCATGGCTTCCGCCATATTGTCCACTTTCAAGCTCAGGTCTGTGGGTCCAAAAAACCCATGTATTTATTTTTATTTATTATAAAACATTTATATATATATAACATTTGGATGTAGACATAATAAGTAGATGTTCCATTATTCCTGACTATGACCACTAATCATACGTTTTGTTATAATTAATATTATAGTGGCATCAAAATATTTCATATATGATTCCCTTGTCTTATTATCCTACATTAGGCAAATAGTTTGTACCACAGTCTAATCTCACACACCGTTATCTCGCGCAAGCGCAATTACCAGGATAGGCCCAAAAATCATTTTATTATACCAGTAATTCTAAATATGCATTTAAAACATTAACAAACAATACCCAGACGTGGGTTTAGATTGTACTTGCCTGATTTTTAGAGAGAACTGAAGCTAGACGACTCAACTGATCTAATCTGAACTAAATCAGTTTTTTATTGCGACTGAGCAAAGGTTCACGGGTCGTTTAATGTAGCATACCAATCCGAGTTAAGTGTCTAGCATGGAACTCTGAGTCTCTAGCTTGCGACCCAGTAATCCAGGGACTTCATTGTGACTTGAGTTATATCTTCAGTAATACTTTCAAATAACTCTATCTTTGAGTATATTTTGGTTATGTTTAATATGCTTTAATGTGCCATCTTCTCATCCCTTATTTGACAACATAGCCTTTCTTAATCCACTGCCTGCTTTTTTGCCACTTTCACCGTTTTTTTCTTCTCCTCCAACAGTCTGCTCTTTCCTCCAGCGCTCCTGTTTTTCTTACTTCAGGGAACTGGGATGTAACTGCACTCTGTGCCCTTGATGAGAAGAATGGTAAAATGTATGGGGAAATATTACATTCATACTGAAACATATTTATACTATGCTTTAACACCTGTGCTGGTAACGGAACTTGCAAAGCAGTCTTGTTACTTTTCAATGTCTAAGGCTAAAACTCTCTGAATGAAAACAACAAGAGGTTAAAATAGCAGTGGATGCAATTGAGGAAATGTGGGAGAGGAGACGATACTTTGGCGCATAGTCTCACCGGCACTGCAGGGTTGGGGCAATGGACATGCAAGTGGAAGAAGGAATTAAAAACACTTTGCTACTTTCACTGTCCTGCACCAGTCAGTGCAGCATGTTCAGTAAAACCAAAGATTTTTTTGACCAAAGAGAGTGTATGTGCACAAAGTAGCAGTGTAGACCTAGACCTAAGTACCTTTTTGCCAGTGCTATAAATGACCAAATGAGGTCACTGTTGCAGCTACATGGAGATTATCCCTTTCTCAAGACACAGTCAATTATGCTCATGCAGAACCCAGCCAGGCTGGAGTCACTGCTGGGACACTCAAACACGGCTCTAACAAAATAAAGACTGCTGCACTACCTGAGCACCAAAGTTAAATACAAATATGCAAAACTAGAAATTCATTATACTCTTTTGGAAACCATTGTATGTAGCAAGTTATTACTGAAATAATGAATCAGATAGATTATGTTCATGTAGCAAGGACATACTGAGAAGAGATAACTTAGAAGTATTGGGATTGCTACAGTCAAATTTTGTTTCTTAACTCTTCAGTCAAAGCTGCATCTGGAGGCCAATTTAATAACTTTGTTCACATCAATCTCAGTAATCTGGCAACTTCAGCTTTCGAACTTTGCTCATTTGTTCTGAAACACATTTAGAAAAAAGAGAAGTCAAATTAAGACATTAGGTTAAACAGGACAATAAAGGTTACATTCATATGCTCCCTAGCTAATTAGTCCTGTGATTCACTCCCCATAATTGCTTTTCCCCATTTCAGCCCACACTAAACTACGGCCACTGATTGCCAACAGCAAAATATGAAACATTCTCTCATCCTTATACTGAACTGATCATGTAAAACCATTAAACTAATCGATTCAGACTGAAAGCAACCCTGAACAGAAAGCCTTACATACCCGCACACATGCTCACTCACACTGAGACACTTTAGAGATGCCAGTTGACCTGCGATTGTGGGAGGAAACCAGCGAGCACTGGAGTTGTGAGGCGACAGCATTAACCACTGCATCCCCAAACGAACAATATATTCTTATATTATGTTCTTATAATCCAAGCCTTGCTCAAGCACCCAACAGTAACAGCTGGGCAGAGATGGGATTTGAACCCTGGACCTTCTGGTCCACAGCCCAGTACCTTAACTGCTAGTCCACCGCAGTTCTATGATACATAGTAAATAGGTTAGTATGTTTTATGTCTTACAATACTACAAATCTTTATTCTGCCATTATCGATGAATATTCATAAACATTAGAAAATAATTACTGCCATTTCATAATAATAGGTTGCTAAGGTACCATGGTGCCTTAAATTGAAGGCAAATGTTTATTATGGATTATTGTCCAGGGAAATGGTGATAATTCTGGTTACCAGGTCAGCCTGTTAATGGCTGCCAGTCTTGTTTTAGGGTCATGATGCTGGGATGACAAGCGCACCCACATTGCAGTTATTGCACAGGCTAACTAACCAGCTCTAATTGATTAAACCACAATTCAAAAGCTTGCAAACCGAGAGTCTAGCACAAAATCTTCAAATAGCAATTAAACTCATATTAGTCATGGCTATTTATTCAATGATAGCCAAGTAGTCGATACCACAGCAACAATGTTGTGTATGTGAAATTAACACATAGCTGTGAGGTTGGCTCAACCTAATCAGGAAAACTGGAATGTCCTGTTCTTCCCACCTTTAAAACCAGTTTGAATACTCTTTGTGTAGTATCAAAATTGTCGATCTTACTGCCCTTTTGTACAAACAGTTGTTACTGAATCCATATTATGAATTATGGATTATAATCTTTCTTCCTCGCGGTTCAAGTCCCGCTTGATGCAGGGTCCGCTCATATCCACGAAGACGCGACAGGGGAATATTTTGACCGATGTGTCGCATCGCCTGTCGTCTAAGACACACACACAAGTCAATGCCAATTTAGAGACACCAATTGGGAGGGCATGCAGACTCCACACAGCCCCCGTGCTGCCTGAATTATGGATTATAATACTAATAGCAAATCTGAAGATATCTGATCGGGGAGTTTTGATGGCTGCATCCTAGCAGTGACTTCTTCTCAATGACTGTGTCAATGATACAGTTTATTACTTTGAATACATTTGAATGAAAACCCTTTATATCTATCCGTGGGTCTTCTCTCTGCAGTTATTTTCTCAGCACCGAGGAATCAAGACATAGCAGACACTTATACAGGTGAGTTTGTTTCTCATGGTTAAAGTGCCCCACAAAATAATTGAATAGTTCATCATTCTGAGAGGCGCTGCTTATGGTGCTTAGAGGCTTAGTGGCCCTTTTTTGTCCACAAACCGAACCAACCTCAAAAGCAGTGCTAGTTTTTGGCAGAGGCAGTATAAGCGGCCACCTAAGGCTAATTATTTTAGAACAACAACTACAGCTAATTAATTCATTAGTAGATACATCTTCAATTGCGCTGATGCCTTTTTCTTCCTGATAATGGATTTATATCTCAGCGAAAGTGGAGCAGATTTGTGCAGCATGCATATTAAGCAGTGAGTTGTGGTCTTATTAAAAGAGTACTATAAGGAAGCACTGTAGAAATGGGCCAAGATTTATATGTCAACTATTCAAAGCGTAAAAGCATGTGGCTGGCAAAAAGCCAAATAAAACGTTTTAAGTTGAGTATATTTAGTTTGCATTACATAAAAATCTGCTGAAGTTCAAACTGAGCATCGCAATGGGAAAAAAGGGTGATTTTAGGGACTTGTGGCGTGGTTGTTAGTTCCTGATTTCCTGTTCTGAGTATTTATTGGGATTTTAACACACAGCCATGTGGTAGCTAATAAGAATACTTCCACTTCCCCTACTATGGAAGAGTCATAAGTCATACTGAGATGATGTTTAAGGTTAGGTATACAGTACAATTATGCCTATATTAATGATTATGTCAGTGGAAAGTAAACCTTGTGTGTGTGTGTGTGTGTGTGTATGTGTGATTGTTTTACAGTGCTGAACTTATAGGAGCTGAACTCCAACGGCAGTGTCTAACCTGCAACCTTTTGGAGAATTGTAACTTCTTCAGAGCTGACTTTAACCCCAGTCAGAAATTCTTCATTCTCTACTGTTTAGGTATCTCTCTCATATATGGCTCGCATACACTCTCTCGCATACACTCTCTCGCATACACTCTCAGTTGCCAGTTTATAAGTTATACATACTTTATGCTTACAGTTAAGTTCCAGGATGTAGAATGAAATCTGTGTGTAGCTTTTGACTGTGTTAGTTTTTGATCCTCAAAAGTTTGTCAATCTGTATTGTGCAATACAGTCGAATCCGGTTAATGGGACCACATCGGGACGGGATCGTTTTGGTCCTAATAACCGGTTGTTCTGACTAAACGAACATGCCCTATGTTACAAGACGGGACGTGCTATAATTTATGTAACATATTAAATGTTTATTAAACCTATATTGTACGATTTACACAACAGACAAACAAGAACTTACTAACTTTGTTCATTGAAAAATAAATTTGCAAACAAGTTTTTCGAAACGATCTACAACACAATATATAGATACTCAGTATGCAAAGTATAGTACTGTAAATGTCACGCCCACTTCCTGCACGGCTGGCCATACCCAACCGTGCACTCAATCAGCGTCTCCTTCTTACTAATTAGCCACACCTGTCTCTCATTTACCTCACTCCATATATTCACTCCCTTCACGCTCCCTCACTGCTAA